>CAKOAT010581820.1:328448-394788 GCA_932364175.1 Eruca vesicaria subsp. sativa
AAAAAAAAAAAAAAAAAAAAAAACAAAACTAGAATGTAGATACATTTATTATTTCAATGGCATATGATTGTAAATATTGTGCAAGTTTAAAATATATTTTTTATAAAGTGATTTTTATGGGGATTGATATTATTCTGGATTTTAAATAGATGATTTTGTTGATGTTATGTTTTTATTTGATCCAAAGAAATAAGAAACTCTAAGATTTGATATCTTTTTTTTTTTTTTTGTGGTAGAAAGAAAGGCTACGATTTGGTTGGTGTTAGTGATATATATTTTAATTTTGATTTCAATTAAAATTTTGAATGTACTTTTGTTTTGGAATTGAACTTTATAAAAGTATAGATTTTGGTTCATGAAAGAATATAGAAAAATAGAAGTAAGACGTTATGCTCTGTCGCTACTAAGTTGATATTTTTTCAACGTAGTAAATTATTCCTAAATTTACAACGTTTTGGATTATAATTTGAATTTATTTAAATTGATTCGTGTATTCGAGCTTATTTGAATTAATTTTTTTTTGTTGGTTTCGATATTACAGATTATTTTATGTAGCATGGAAATGAAAATAGTAGACATTAATTATTTGTTTTCTACATTGTAGTTAGTTTGAATTATTTTAGGAAAACCTTAATTATGTTGAAAAGACAAAACATTTTTTTTAACTTAAATAAATTTTCAGTGGCATTGGATTATAAATAATATGCAAGTCTTAGAAGTATTTTATATTGGTACTTTTATTTTAAGAGTAACTAGATTTTGATTCGCATTTGAAAAGCGTGATTTTGTTTTGGTTGTAACAAAATGTTGATTCGATTTATATTATATGATAATTTTATATGTGAAACTTGATGTATATTTTACTTTTAGTAGGGTCTTTTCATTGAATATTATTAACTCTGGAGTCTTGTAAAAAAGAATATCTTCTCTTTCTTTTCTGATCAGATGTCACACTCCATTGTCTCTCATTGCTATTTATGTTCTCGTTAGTCATAGAAGCAGCAATGGTGATATCTATGAAGGTATGAAAATGAGATGACACCTAAACCTTTATACTTTTATTTATTGTCTAACTATAGTTTATAAATATAGGTAAATTTAGTGAGACATGAAAACATATTTCATATACGAAGAAAAAATATGAAATGAAGGACATTTTGATAGATTTTTCATTCTCAAATGTCTTGAAATGGTTTTGAGGTATGAAATAAATGATAGAAGTAGTGAGACATTAAAAAATATTTGATATAGGAAGAGAACTCATGAAAATGTCGATATAGACAATATATTATATAATACATTAACAAATGTCTACAACTATAACAAAATCTTAATATATGTAATATAAAGTGTAGTATGAGTTTATAAAGTATAGTTTTTGAAATATAAGGTGTAGTACAACTATATGAAAATCTTAATATATAAAATATAACATTATATCATGGTTAGAGTAATATGAGTTTATAAATTATAGTCTTTGAAATATAAGGTGTATAACAACTATATGAAAATATTAATATATGAAAAAGTCTAATGTAGTCAATCTATAGATTGAAATCGTGTAATACAAGGTCTAAAAGACAATATAAATGTATGAAATATAGTATGGAATATGGTTAAAGTAATTAATGAGAAGAGAGATAATAAATCGGATATATTTAATATGTGATATGATTTGTTAAAATCGATATATAGATGTAAGATCAAAAAATGAATTACCAAAATGTCATTAATGAAGTTGATGACAACTTACATCAGTCGATCTTTCAAAGGTGTCTTCACTTTTAATAGTATAAATTGTTCACAATCTAAAACTCAGAAGACTAAGAAATGTGATATATCTTCAGTTCTGTAAGTTGTAACTAACGCGTGTGTCGTGAAGAAGAAACTTACGGATATAAAACCAAACATATATAGAGAATGTACATAGTGTCTTTCTTTAGAGTTAAAACGATGAGAATGTTCCCAAAATATGCAGAGAAAGCTGGATCCCATTATTAGCTTGTTACATACCACTTGGGATTATTTTATGCTGACCAAACAATACTGTTCTGAAGCTTTATAGTATAAATGCAATATACAAAATTTTATGTAAGATATAAATAGTATGTAAAATATTCATTTTAATATTTACCAATCAAAAGACATGGTGTTTGTACGTAGTCTGTATCGTTGGCGTCTGCGGTTTAGTCTAAAGAATTATTATGCAATTTCCTTAATTAGATAATCAGAAAACAACAGGTGGTGGTTTAATAGAAGGTGAAATCTTGAAAACTAATTAAATCTTGGAAACTAATTCCCATTATTTTTCAACTTGTAAATGGTACAAGGCCATGTTTTAGACTTATACTGGCACGTGATTTTATACTTAAGGGATCATTAACCCGACTTTTAACCAAAGTTCTTAATGATTTGATATTTTTAATTTGTTTTTAATATTTTTCGACTAAGTGACCGCTTTTATATTTTTTATTTAAGAGATGTTTTTTAACTTTTTTTTAAATTAAAATTTATAAAATGTTAAGAACCGTCTCTTATCCAAAACTAAGAATCTCAGTTAAGACACTGGGTTAATGATAGTCTCATGTGACTGAAGAGTGGTTCCAATAAATCGTCTGAAACCAAACACAAATAGAAAGCCAGTTCAAAAAATAAATAGAAACTAAATACAAATAATACATATAGCTTTTTAAATTATTTAGGTTTATTAATTATTTATAAAATCTAGCTTTATCATCAGTGCATTTAGAAATTTGAAAGTAATTTAAACATATATCGCAGATTGAATAATTTTAAAATATTCTTATAAAAATGTTTAAACTACACGAACATCAATGTTTAATATAATAAATATCATTTGGTTCTTTTTAGTAAACGCATAAACTTTCCTAAAATAATGGGTGTAAGTATACTTAACCGAGCTTTTTACCAATTTTGTTCGATCCAAAAAGAAAAATATGTCGTTAGAATGTTATTTGGGGCAAAAAACAAGTGAACACAAGTTGGTGGGCAGGAGTAAGATACGGTCCGAGAGATAGAGACGTGTGCATGGGGGGCACGAAGACTGAATAGTTTTTTGTTTTCAAGTGTACGTGGTTGGATGTTGATGATGAGATCATTATTGGTCCTATTCACAAAACGATAAAATGTTTTTCTTTTTTGACAAAAGAACGATAAACTGATTTTAGAAGTATCCAAGTGATATCAAGTGCGTACCCCTAGTACATACATGTACATTGTTCTATTGCGTTGATCGCAAGAGTTTTTTAGTGGTGTGTGTTCGCATCATATCTCAAGAATATTGGCCCGCAATGTCTAATCCATAAATACGAGTAACAAGTTAATGTTTTGTTAAATAATTAACCACACTCGTTTAATCTGTTCTTTTTTTTTGTAAAAAAGAATGATTTCATTTCTTTGTTTGCGGAAAACTTAAACATTGTAAATAGTCTCTTTCATCGCGAATTGAATTCAAATGACGGTAGTTACAACTGCAACTCATTTACCATTGGGCCAATTCGATATTGGTTAATTTGTTTCTTTTGCATGAAGTGTATCTATATATAAAAACTATTCTAACAACATGCCCTTGGACTTGAATTTATATTTTAAATTCCTGCTCATTGTAGATAATGTTTGATCATATCCAAGAGACTTCCTTCCGCATTATATACTCTTACACAGAACTGAAATCAATCAAAGAGACTTTACATTTGTGTGAACTACCTATTAAAGAATATATCACACTTAAAAAGAGATTTAATTAAGCAAAATATAAGAGATACAAAAATGAAAATATATGGATCAATCAATTCTTTAATTTAATTTTGAGTAGATAATCTATATTTTTAATTTTTACTTGGATCTTTTCTAACTTTAGATATGTGACGTATTTTCAATATTATTTTGATATCATGAGAAAAACACATTTTATATTTGTTCTACCATAAATCAGTATGATTTTGGTTCTGAAACAAGGAGAAGCTAATAAAAAAAAATCAACCACTTTTTATATATATTTTTTTTAAAAATGTAAAAATAATAAATAATAAATCATTCAATAAGATTACACTCCTCAAACCTTCCTTATAAACCTTTAGAACGCTTCTAATGTTTTGAAATTAAAAAAAAAACATTTAGAAATTTGGGAAATAAACCGTCAAAGTTATTATTTTTAAACTACCAAAAAGAGAAAACACAAAGGCAAGGCATCCAAAAGAACAAACATTTCCAATTAGGCTAAAGGAAGATAGGGAGAGACACTCATTGTGGGCAAAACATCGCTTAAGGTGGAAGCAAGGGAATCGCCTTTCTTCTTTTAAAGACCAAATACAATTGGACGGACCAACTAATTTACCAGAAAATAAAGTTCATCAATTTATAATTTATCATGACAACATTGGTAAATTTTGATTTGTAAGGGCCATCGATTATGATTAATTAGTGTGTGCATATTTCATGGTCTGTTCACTAGTTAAGAAAATGTACAATTTCTAACATCTATATTATTAAAAGAGAAGTACCAATATAAAATACCCCTGAATTTTTCTAATGATTTACAATGTTATGCACTGAAGTTATTAATTACCCTACCTTATAGGATTCTTTGTTTTTTCACTTTAATTAATGCATTTCCAAAATCAAATTTTAACTAAAAATAATTATGGCAACAATAATTAATTAAAATAATTATTTTCATATATAGATTTCGTAATTAAATAAATAAATTATATAGAAATTGTTTTACTAATTCCATATAATAATAATTAATTCCAATATTAATTAACCTACCTTTTAGGATTTTTTTTCTTATTAATTATCTACATATCTTTAAATAGTTAATGAACAATATTTTTTTCAAAGATATATAATTATACTTTTATTATGTATAAGTAATAACTAAAATAAAAGTCACAAAAGAAACATTTATATAATATATAATAAAAGATTAATGTAAACATATCATGTTATGTATATTTTTATATAAATAATAGTTTAAGGTAAATTCAGAATAATAAAAGTTAAACAGTAGAAATATATAGGACCATATATTTTAAATAGTAAATAAAACAATTTAGTTATACATTATCATAAAATTTTGATCCATAAAAAAAAAATTTGTGCAGATATACGGGTCATATTTTTAAAATAAGTATGACACAATGATAGTTTATAAGATAAAATAAAATTACTCAATATAAACTATAAAATTGTGTATTTAAAGTGTCATTTTAAACAATTATTTAAATGGGTAAATTTAGAAATATATATTATCACTTATAAAATATAAAAAATAAACACTTGCGCGGATCAAACAACAAACTTTTCGATATTTTTCTATCAAAATTAAACCTATAAGTAATTTGTAACCATTTAACTGATACTTCATTTTTTATTTTACATTCTTTAGTATAAATCTAAAAATTAAAAGAAAACAAAACACCCGCCCGGTCGGGCGGGTCATGGTCTAGTAAGAATTAAGAGCTAATATTTTAGTTACTTTCCAAACCTAGTTTAATATATTCCGTAACTAATTTGTTCACACACTTTTAGAAACATCTTAATTAGTTGATACTGGCCAGTATTTGTAAACATATTGGTGTACATGTGTGTTAGACATTGTCCGTAAAATCAATTAAAAGAACTACAAACTTTAGGATACAAGATGACATAAATGAAAAGACCTAAAATGTTAGATATAATCGCATAAGGGGGTTTATTCGATAGATTTGGATTCCTGTTTATCTATGTGTATTGCTTTATTTTGTTATATATATATCTATATATATACGTGGAATATACTCTAACTTCACTCCATGTATATTTTATTTAGAAGTACCCTCCATACAGATAAACGTAGCATCATGAGGTAACATCCACATATATCATATATGACTCGGAACCGATATAGATCAATGTTTATGGAATTATTCTCAAACAATAAAACACAGCGAATTTACCAAAACGCTGTTAGATAAAACTTAAGATGATTGATTCGTTTCGTAGTGTTTCTATACATGAATACTGCTAAATATTTGATCGGCGATATATAAAAGATATGGCCTAACTATGCCATAGGCTCGTTCTAAACAGACTTAAGCCGTAGACAATAAGCCTCGTGAACATAGTAAAACGAACTCGCTGATTAGAGAAAGGAGAGAAAAAGACAGTAAAAGAAAAAACCAAGAGTTACCCAATAGAACTATAGAAGAATCACGAAAGTGGAAAGCAACCGAAAGCTCGTATCTTGTATTCTTGTTGTGGGCATGTTGGGTTCTTTTGTCTCTCTTTTCTCTCTCTACGGATGTGCAGAAGATGCTTCATATACGTAGGGTCGTTAATCAAAATAAAAACAATTAACAGTAATGAAACAAAAAGTTTTCTATGTTGATCCCTTTCTGAATATTTATAATATATAAACGTGGTAACAAAAAAAGATTATAGAATATATATATATATATATATATATATATAAAGTGCATGATCAAGAGAGCTTTTAGAAAGTAGAGAGAGATGAGAGCGTGTCGCCACACATGAACATAAGGGAAAGGCACAACGCTAGACAAGGATGCGTTTTTGTCTCTACCTATAAACCAAACACCACTCAATCTCAATTCTGTTACAAATTACTCATCATAAAAATAACATATTTTCGCGATATATCTAACAACTAAAAATATACGCGTCGAATTTTGGTATTTCTAGTTTAATCTAGCGTAATTTGACGAGAAACCATTTACTAAAACCATATACATTACTATGCTTATGAAAAATTTAAGTGTTCAAAAAATCCATTCGTTGGTGTCACTTTAGTGATGTACATTGTAATTGAAAATAGCCTATGGCAAGTAAATACTCCTTCGAGTTTAGTGTAAAATGTGTTTGTACAAACATGTGAGCTAGTATTTAAAAAAAAAAAAAAAAAAAAAAAACATGTGAGCATATACTGTGAATCCTAACATTAAGCTCCCGAAAAAAATTGTTTAAATATTATAATCCGTAAACCGGTAACTTCTTCGATTATGAAGATACTGGATCGCACTTAGTAAATGAAATATGGCTGAATTGTTTTCCCTCAGTCTTTAACAGTTTTTTTTTTTTTTAATTTGATCCTCCCGGAAAATTTGGTAATCCTTCTTTGTATGGTCACTAGTCAACAGTCACTCGACACCCATATTTCGCAAACAAGAAACTTGATTTTCCTCTTTTATTTTTATTCATCTTTAATTCTCAACAAGAGGATCTGCCATGTTCATCTTTGTGTAGAAGCCAAAACAGACAAACTGATGCTACAAGCATATTACCATCAAGGATTCGCTATGTAGTGAGGAATGTTATTGTTATATATCAAGGTACGATTTGTAAAATATTTATTTTATCTACTATTTTGGTAGATTACATATTATTATTTATATATATATATATTAATTTAGGAAATAACTATTTTACCTGTACGTGAAGTATTAAATTTACTCGCTAAACATAAGTATATTTCATATTTGCATTGTTATGAGAAAAATGGAATGAAAAAAAATTATGTGAACAAATTTTAGACTAGCAACCATCGTAACACACAAACTATGCCAAGTAATAATTAGTCAATTACTATCGGAGAGTCAGGTTTAAATATTGTATGCATACCTACGTGAACACTAGTCACTATAGTGAGCATCGAACAAATGTATGATTAATATAACAAATTTTAAGCTCGAGTGAGAAAATGGGAACTGACGCATAGGCACACTTTTCTTGTTTTGCATGACTGGATTTATAAGTTATTCAGAAAATAATCAAAATTTAAATATACACAGTTTATAGTACTAAACTTAATTTTTAATCGACGCTTTCATAGTGCGATTTACATGCTTCCAACCATATAGATCGATTCCCTAGCTAGTTGACTCTTGTTTTAGGACATTTAAAACGAAAACACTTTCGAATTGTAAATTATTATTGTTAAAATAACACTTAATCTTCTACTAATGATATATTAATCTATCTATTCTCCTCATTCAAAGTAAGCCCTTTCTCAAGAAAAAGTTATCCTCATTCCAGTCAACAGTATTCTTAAAAATATTTAGCACTTTGTCCTATAAACTTCTATATATATATATATATATATTATATATATATATATATATATATATATCGTTTTAATTTTGAACTAGCTAGTTACAAATACATACATGATTTACATTGTTAACAAAAAAAAGTATATACTATGGTATTAAAAGTTATATATCAGGAGAGATCCTTAAAATGAAATTCTAGTTTTTCTCTTTCCTGAAATGCATGAAATCCTATTTATAGTATTTAAGCAGGGATTTATGATTTTTTAGGTTCACTGTCGACAATGGGTTTTGTCGACATCAAATTCTAGATTTAGTATTTTATTAGGGTTTATGCTATTTTAATTCTGTTGTCAACAATGGGTTCGTGAATCTATAAGTGGGGAGTCTGAAACAATAAACAAACAAGGAGGCTAGGCATAGGTTAGGATAAAATTCCGGAACAAGTGTGAGGCCAATGAAACGTGAAGTTCCAATTTTTTTTTATTATTTTAATAATGTTTTGTATAGAGAGAATATAGACACCTTAATATTCGGACGGTCGTTTTGTTTTTATTATAAAAATATCCAATAGTTATAAATATATATATATATATATATATATATATATATATATATATATATATATATATTACAGAATAGCATATATGTTTTCTTTTATAATCCAGGGGTTCTCCATTTTATGGGTCATTCTCCTAAGCCCAGTTAGGCAGCGATCCACTCGGAAAGATTTTACTTGGGTTGAGGACAATACCCAACACCCAGTACCGCATTTGGTGACAAGATTCGGTAGTTCCCTTCTGCATAACGTCGAATTCGTGAGCATGACAATTGACTCACGGGGTCCTTACCAAACGAGCTACCTCATCCCGTCAATAACATATATGTTTCATTATTCAAAATTAAATTTGTAGATGTTCTTTTCTTGGTATGCAATTATAGATAATCTTATTTGATACAAACACTGTTCTTGATGAATGATAACATTTACTTGGAGTTTTTTTTTTAGTATTAGTTTCTAACGTTCTCTTTCATTATATTCTAAAATAACACCAAACTCTAATATAGTAAAGGTAGATTGTCTTAACTATAATTTAAACGTTAAGTAAATTTTTTTTTTTCAAAAAAAAAACATTTTATGTTTGTGAGAGCAGGTGCAACGGGAGCACTTAACAAATCCTTAGCTGCAAATCCTAGGTAAATCAAATTAAAAGAAAATCAATAATACACCATTTATTAAGGAGCAGTCCTTAATGAGGGAATATAAGGATTGAATCCTTATCTACGTGTCATTTCTTCTCTCTCCCTCGTCCCTGAGACATCAACGAGTTTCGCGTTTTCTCCCAAAGAACCAACCCAACTCTCTCTCTCACTGCTAACGGCTGAGGCTGTGATGGTGACGTCAGAGCCGTTGGGGATGTTTGAGATATTGATTGTTGGCCAGATTCAGGTAGTGGCGGTGTTGATTTAGGGTTTTCAATAGACGGCAGCGTGGGAGGATTGATAGATTTAGACGGCGGAAGTTGTTGGAGCTGGGATTCTTCAGTAGTGTTTAGCTTTGTTGGTGGAGTTTTGGATTCTCTTGACAGTATAGGTGATTGAGATTCACGAGACTGTGACAATGATGGTGGTAGTATAGAAGTTTGCGAAGGAGGCTATGGTTGGAACCGAGTTTCAACAATGGATTTAGACGGAGGAAGCAGTGAATTTGTTCTTCAGTAGTTTTTAGCTTTGACAGTGGTGGCGGCTGTGTGATTTTAACTCAGTCTTGAACAAGATTATTAGCTTTGATATTAGTCTTGGAGTTGATTCTAACTCCAGTTAGTATAGTGTTTGTCATTGTGGTTAGTATAGTTTCAATCAGAATCTGATTCAAATAGTACACTTGTGAAGTAAGTTTTGAGCTTTGATTCTTATAGATTTACAAGGATTCTTTGTTTGATGAGAAGCTCATAAGGGTTCTTTATTGATCTGGTTAGGGATTCAGTTTGTAGCTCCCATCTATGTTGTTATGTAACATTGAACAAAGAGTATACTTTTTTAGGTTTTGATTTCTACTTTGTTTAGTTTCTTGTCTGAGAAACTGTTTTTAAAATATGGATGTTTGATTTATGCCATTGTTATCTGAAATGTATAGTTTTTAATTTATGTTTGCGCAGCATTCTTATTGAGCTTGAGCTCGTGATGAAAGATTATAGTTTTGGGGGGAGGAACAAGGAGGAAGCTCTTTTGGCTATGGAGTTTTGTGGGAAATCTCTTGTGGAAGTGCTTGAGAACAGCGGTGCTGGTTACTTTGAAGAGAAACAGGTTCTTTTGATTTTCAGAGATGTGTGTAATGCTGTCTTTGCAATGCATTCTCTATCCCCACGCATTGCTCACTGGTGGGTTCATTAGATTTCTTTTGTTTTTTGTTTTTTTTTCCATCAGCCAGATATATTACTATATTAGTTATTGTTATTGTCTCAGAGATTTAAAGGCTGAAAATCTTCTATTGAGCTCAGATGGACTGTGAAGAAGACAATATTAGGAAACACACAACACCAGCAATGCATTTGGTGATCTTTGGCATCCTGAATGTTTATGTTGCCTTCATTGTCATAAACCAATTGCTGTGGACGAGGTTTGCAGGTAATTAACCCAAACTATAAACCTGTAAATCTTGCATGTTTTGAGTGTTTATCATCCTAGTGATGTTTTAAATTTACATGTTTTACAATTTTATTATTTTTAATACCTAAGGATTCCATAATAGATAACACCATTGGAGCAATATTTGTTATTAGGATCCTTAACTATTCCAAAAAAAACAAACTATTAATCTAATCCTAAGGACTCCAATGGTGGGTAACACCATTGGAGATGCTCTGAGTCCGACGGTCCTACGACCCATTTTCGCAAATAAAGCAGCAAAGTATTAATTACACTGAAAAATTCCAATACTTCTATTTTCTTAGTTCATATTCATTAGTCATACTTATATTCGTCTAACGTATATTTTTGGTAGGAAATTTACAAATACACAATGTCTCCAAAACGTGAGAAAATGTAGGTAGAATAGTTTTTATTGAATCAAATATGGCTTCCAGTTTTATATTTTTATTCAAAGTGTCAACGTTAAACAAAAAGAAATTAAGGTGTTAACAGACCTTGTTACCCTAATTAAATAAATATATGAATCTTAGTTTGAAATCTTTTATTTTTAAAATCAAAACTAAACCTTAAACCGTGTGTCTTACTTGTCTGCAAGTTTTCATATCACTAGATTATGTCTGATGGATCACTACTTTATATTTGTATAAAAACTAGAGTATTCTATAATGGAATTGAGTTCTACTACAATGATAATCTATTCTAAAATATTCTATTTTTGGGTAAAAATAGACTGTTCAACAAAAAAAAAAGTCTATTATGGGATAAACCTATTTTTATTCTATTATAGAGTGAAAATTAAAGTATGGATGAATTATATTTATTTAAAACTCTATTTTTTAGTGAAAAATTGAAATGAGTTGGAGATGATTTTACAAGTTTTCCGAATAAAATTCTTGAATTTTTTTCTTTAATTCTCCGTCAAATATAGATTTTGTTTAGTGTTCATAAATCATTGAGCAAGATTGGTTGCATCCACTTTATAATGCACACACACACATGTATATATATATATTTGAAAAATGTAATGGATGGTGACAGAGAAATAAAGAGATGGATGAAGCAAAACTTAGCATTAAGAACACAGTTTTCTATCTTACTGATTATTTATTTGTAGTGGAAAAGGAAAACAAAATACAAAGGTGGAAAATACAAAACAAAAAAGATTGGGGAGAATGAGAATTTTTCTTCTTTTGGATGGAATTTTTCCATCTTGTGTTGTCAATTTTAGTGTACCAAATTTGACAAATCATAGGATGCCAAATGTGCCAAATAAAATGACTTAAGGTTATTGTCTAGTAAAAATTAGTGATTACCCATACCTTCTTCTTTTTTAGAAAAAAAAAAGACTTTTTTTACATTTATCTTCCAAAATGAGACATCACTTCTTTAATATAGGTATTTACCAAAAATACCTATATTATGCATTTTGATATAAAGAAAAAAACGTCTAATTAGTAACCTAACGTCAACAGTGTCAAAAGTTATGTGAAGGTCCATTGTCTAATTAATAAGTCTTTTGAGCCACCGTTCCAGTGGCGGCGAGATCAAACGGCTCATATTGATTACTTGCAAGAATAATTGGAAGTGGAGCGAAAGGACCCAACGCACAGATATGCTAAATGGTGTACAACCCGAACGAATTTCATCTTTTTCACAATATTCTTCATTATCTATTTGAGAAGAAACTTAAACTATAGAAATGATATTATCACTTTACTGTTGCTCTCAACCATCCAATTAAAACAAGGACATTATCTCATGCAAATCTCGTACGGTTACGTTTATGCATGATATATTCACACGTGAGTCTTGTGGATCTCAAGTCATTTGTCATTCTGTATGTCCCATGGCCATGCTGTGGATTGGATTAAACTGTATGCACCACTTACTATATTCTTGATAATTACCTTCACTATCTTGCACGCAACTAGCATTTCATATAGGTGTTTGGGGGAGCATATGTATGTCTCACCTCTAAAACCACATGAACATAACTAAGTTACAGTTACACATTTGATTCGTTTGTGTTCGAATATTGGATCACTAGATCATTTAGACTTTTTGGGATGTTTTATCCTTGGTAGCTAGGTTGTCAAGGGACATGCTCATCGTCAAGACTCGAATTTCTCATGCTAAATCTTACAAAAATACACTTTATTTGGCATTTTCATCGAATCATAAAAACCAAGTTTGTCCCAAAAATGTCTACCGAAGTACGGTGATTAAGATGTTGCGTAGTGAAACCAAAAGAAATAGAAAGGTGGCCGACAATAAATAAGGATTCAGAAGGCACCGATTCATATGAGACTAGGCATACAACAAAAGATGAAAAAGCAACTTTCACTGTTATAAATATATTTTGTATGTGGTTACAACTTATTGTATTTCAATTTTCTTTTTTTTTTTTAAATGAGAATAAAGGAGCAATTATCAAATAACACCTTACGCAAGTAGCAAGTTCATCAGGTATTTTTTTAGAATAAGTAAAGCTCGATTGGTAGAACATTAGTATAAACATTATACTCTCTATTATCCAATTAATATTTGTCAAATAAACATTTAGAAAAACACTTACCAAATGCTAATGATTTCCAAATATTCTTTGCTCAATGCTCTCAAATGAAAATTTTGGAAAACCATTTGCACTTAAAATATATAAAAATTAAAATATAATTATATATAAATATTTTATTTTAGTTTAATAATATAAAAATAATTTTCTAATATTTTTTTTTATAATTTTTAAAATTATAATTAAATATTTAAAATTATTTAAAAGAACAATATTTCACATTTAAAATATGATATAATTTATATAATTACACATATCATTCATTATTTTAATAACAAACATAACATCATATACATTTATAAATTATGAATATATATATATATATATATAATTATTTAGACACTAAGAAATCAATTATATAATATATATTAATTTTATATATGAATCACTTACTGCTCTACCAATAAACAAACAATAATAGTATATATATATTATATAATTTATTTATTTATTTAATAATATTAAATTCTGTTCATATCCAAAAGTAATTTAATTTTTTAAAACAAATTTTACATTTTTAAATAATAATATATTACATATAAACTATACTATAATTTATAATTTATATAATGAATAAGATTCATTATTTTTAATAGCAGATATATTATTAATATATATATATTATAAATATAGAAATATATTTAAAATAAATATTTTATTATACCAACTATTATGATAATTTTAAAATTGTATACTACTACATCTGTGTCAATCACTTTATTAAAAACTTTAATGAAAGAATAAAACTTCTGCAGTATACTACTAATGATTTATCATATGTCATACCAATAGAGGTCTTATTCAAAAAGAAAAAAAAATTATAACAACATTTACATAGTGTTATGCTTCTTCTTTTTTTGTAACTTAGTGTTATTTTATTGTTGCCGGATTAATTACATTTTAGTTGTTAAATGAGTGCAAAGGTATTTTCAGTTGTTACCGGATTAATTTTGTGTATGCTAAAGAAAAGTGAATGGCCAAATGAAGAGTGACTTAGAGTTCAACGTACGGACAAAACGTTCGTTATAACTTATATGATATATCCGATCGTCCGTACAATTCATTGAGGGTTTAATTGCAATTAAGTAGATTGTAATCTCTTTTGATATTTTCTTGACGAGACATAGCTTTTACTGTTTCATCTTTTTGTAAAGAGATACATTATGTTGGGTATATTTAGTGTTTGGTGATTGGTCACACCGATGTTTTCTTGTTTTTTATTCTAACCAATTGTATGTTTCGTAAGAACATTTTTCTACAATAGGATGTCCCAACTTTGATTCCGTTCAAATCAAAATTATTTAGACATTTTAAGACGATTGATAATATATATTTTATCCTTTTGAAATTTGTTATGTTAAAACAAAAGGACCTCAAAATAAATGTTTGCTTTCCCGTAAATGTGAATGAATAGAGAAGGACAAAAAGATGACGATGAAATAAAAACGAAGGGTGAAAATGTAAAGGTATATCATACAATTACGGTTTTTGGGACATCAATGTATCAAGACCTGACCATTTTTCTCTGTTGTTTAAGTTGATTTATGTAGGAATTGCAGACATATTTTTTCCTGGAACAACTGTTACTGAACATTCCATTAATTTAAGACACAACACTACAAAACAAACACTAACAATTCTTATGTAAGGTTCACTGAGACTGTAATCTGAATGTATACACCAATAAGCCTAACACAAATGAATTGGGCAACCTGAACCGTATGGTAGGGTCAATGTCAAGCATCGTCCCTTTGTTTCTGTCTGAAGACAATACAGTTTTTCCTAGCAGCTTCTTGGCCTCTTAGCTCTTTAGACCCGAACCAGAAGCCGGTAGCTTCAATCCCATGTTGTGAGCAATCGACCGTTGAGCTGTTCTCACTGATGTCTTTGGTCTTTGAGACGGCGGTTCCAAATCTGAAGTGTTGAACATAACATATGTGTCATGATAAAGAAACACAAGATGTCCCCATCTATGAGTTTTGGTGTTTCATTAATAAGACAGCTTGACCAAGCGGATTATGGAAGAATGACATAAAGAATGAGTTTTGGAGGAAAAGGTCTTTATTCTGATTAAAACCAAGAACTATTTTGCATAACAATGGAAGAAAAAACGAAGAGTGGATTACCTTTTCCAGATACTGAGCCTAAGAGAGCATCGTGATCACTGAGAACACGTACTGAACACTTTTACATGCATCATGAGCTGTATTAATCATCACAACAACAGCGAGTTAAGAGCTTTAGTGTAAGCTCTAACCTGATTTATATACTCAGTTAGCAACAAAGGCAGAACTAATTACATTTGAGCTTTAACTGTCAAGATACTAAACCTATAAATGTATGGAGAAAATCAGATTACATAGTAGAAGGGGTTTTGAAGACTGCGAGTGCTGTTGTATCATCCACCCAACGAATGAGAAATCCACTATCTTTGGAGTCCACAAAAAGCTTCTCCAAATCAGTGGTCCTCAAGCTTGGAGAAAAGCCAGAAAGTACGAGGACATGGCGTGTTCCATACTTGGCTGCATTTGCTTAGAACTGTCAAGCATAGATACCCTAATCGAACTATACTAACTAGGCTTGTTACAGATACTACAATTTAAAAAGAGAAGGGAAACATAACCATAACAGCTTACATTTCAGTGATTCACGAACCACAAGACATATCGTCATCTTTTCAATCTTCAAACCTCAGCTCACGCAAGTCTCGATCAATGTACGTCACATCCTTTGTATACGTAAAAGTGCCCCTCCCACGTCCTTCCAGTTCAGGTTCTTCAACAGAAAGCTTAGATATTTGAGGCAACTCTTGTACAAAGAGTAATGTACTATGTTGATCACGATCAGCAAGACTTCCCAATCTGGATCAAAAGTAACCAATCTCATGTAAACAAACAATCTGATACATCATATGCTTATGAAACAAACAATACCATCATTTTAATCAAAACAAATACTAATAATTTATAATCAATTTTGATGGTTTCAGAGATTTTCAAAAAGCGATGTTTCTGTACTTTTAATTTATAATCAATTTTTGGACATTTTTAAAATTACTAATTTTGAAGAGAGAACAAAATTACCACAGAATATAATACACTATATACATCGGTTTATGTTTTGTTTTGGTTAAAACTTATTTCCGTATCAATTTTCCAGTTTAGTTTTTGTAAAGGAACTTTTTGTGAATGAAGGTGAAACTGGAACTCAAGTAATCAGTACTATTAATACAACGTACACAAGCAACATAAGCAAAAACCAACAATCACTCCACACTGAAACAATGAGATCAAATGTAGAAACAAACACAAGCACAACACAAACATGATATAACATCAACTAAAGGACTCAACCTTGTACACGTTTAGGGTTTAGTCCTCTTGTCTTCCTCGTCTTCCCCACGAATAGATCCTTGGACTTGATCAAACCAGGGAGGCAACCAATAACCGTCGCAAACGGAAATTGAGCCAACGAGTCTTTTCTTCCTAAAGAAACAATAGCCATCTCTGATCCGGGCTTGTAAGTTGACATCTTCTTCTTCTTTTCACCACCAGACATCATTACCTTTATGTTCTTCACAGCCACATTAGCATGCATCTCCGCTATATATCCTTGCTTCATTTCCTATCATTAGAACAAAATCATACAAATCAAAAACAAGAAACTATGTAAATAAACTGAAAATGTTTTATATGGTCTTGTGAACTTACAGGGATATTAGTGATATCTCCAATGGCGAATACATTTTCTCTACCATTAATCCTCAAATGCTCATCGACCATGACCCTTCCTTTACCATCCAAACTATCTTTCAAAACGGTTCCACTGAGCCATTGAGAAGACAAAGGCTTCCCAACGCACAGGAAATGGCAATCCGCGTGTATAGTCTCACCTCTTGAAGTCTTATATGTTTTGTTACCATCTGAAGCTGAGTTCAAATCCACGGTTTGGTTCAGTATCATTTCCACTTTCTTGGATTTTAACCAGTCAAATGCTTTGTCAGCAGCTTTCTCTCCAATAAACTCAAGCAGTCTTGCTCCTTTGTGCACCAATGTGACTTTCTTCTCCGGAAAATCAACTGCTATCTCTGCAGCTAGCTCCACACCAGACGGTCCTCCACCAACAATCAGAACTGATTTAGAAGATTTGATCTTCTCATATTCTGCATTCAAAAGACACAATCTTCATTGGTCTGTATCTTAAGTTTTATTACAAGCATTGTTCAAGTGATAATGATCAGGACCGGTTCTGAAATTTTGGAGTTATAGACAATTTAGTAAAGATTTATATAAAAAAAAGAACTTACAATTTGGGGGTCTATATATATATATATATGTTTTTTTCTTAAATTTTAAGAGCTACAAACTAATATTTTACTAGCCTATGCTTAGTACTGGCCATGATGATGACATTATACCTGTTTGGTATTGTGAGAGTTTCTCTTGTCTGGTTTTGGGGAGCAAGTCGTTGTGACCTGTCGCAATCACTAGATAATCATATCCAATCACATCTCCATCTGAAGTCATTACATCAGTCTCCGTGATGTTGACCGCCGGAGAGGTAACAACACGACCGTTCTTGAAGTAGTTCTTGTGGTTGATAACTGTTCTTTCAGCAAAGGAAGGCTCCACCATGGATCTCAAGCTCGCCCATGTGATCTCAAAGTACTCCTTCCTGAATATTTTCAACAATAACTTGAGCTTAAATTTGATAAAAGAAAAACATGAGCTCAAAATTCTGATCTGAGATTATTATTATTTTTTTTATCAACGATTATTTTTGATCTGGGATTTTATTTTATCTAAGATTATGATATGAGATTAAAGTTTGTGTTTTAAAGACTTACGGATCGATGAGGGTGACGTCAGCATCGAACTGAAGCAACTTCGCGGCGAGGGAGCCAGCGATTCCTCCGCCGATGACCACCACCCTTCTTCCTTCTTTAGACGCAGATTCTATTCCTGCCATTTTAGTGACTTAGGCTTGAATGTTCTTCTTGTTCTTCGACTTCTTGTTTGTTATCTTTTTCTTCTTGTTATTCAAAATTGAATCCAAGAGTCTATATATATATATACAAAAAGATTAGAAAGATTGTCAGAGAGGAAAAGGCATTACGTGTTTAGTGACTTCAGATACCTGAAGAATCTAATCTCATTTGAAGCTTCCTTGATGTTTACGTCATCGAATGCGTCAATGGCGGCAAAACGCTATTTCAATCTTTGGGCCTTTGACTTTGCTTATTGGGCCGTGAACAAAGCTGTTCAATCATACGCGTTTCAGTTTCTCTCGTAATGATAACGTTTTTATTTCTATGTGCTGTCGCCAAAGCTGATTATTCTAGAACTTTGTATATATCTAAATGATGATATATATTAATCCAGTTTCGATTATTGTTTTGATATTCGAGGAAATATCAGAAGAATAAACTATCTTTATCCACGCACGCTTTTTAACAAAATAAAAAATAAAGAAAAATACGAGATTGGCTTTTTAGTAGTCTCTATAATTAATGAAATTAACATCACTTTTAAACGTGGAACCTAAACAACAATAACAATCTCTTTTCTCTCTAAACAAACAAAAAAGGATATGGCTTCCCAAACCAGTGCTAATCCCTTCGGATATCCTACGCCCTCCGACACTCGTCGTCATGGGAGGTGGTGGTCACGTCCTATAGTGACTATGCCAGCAACTGGGGATCGTGCTGCCACTTTCAAGGAATCTGCGGTTTACTTTTCACCCCTTTTAGGCAGCTTATTCACTGCCATGGCCATGTTCTTGATCTTCTTGTTCACAGACAAAGCAGACCAACACGCAAAATTCTCCATCCAATCCATAGCCATCTCTCCATCGACCGCCACGTATCACGTGGACTTCCTCGTAAGAAACCCTAGCTCGAGATATTCTATCTATTACAACGACCCTGATGCTTCAGTGAGGTTCGGTGATGTAAACGTCGCGGTTTTTTACATCGTTCATGAGCGTAAGTATGGAGATCACACGGCTTTCTCGTTGGTCTTCGATGCTGGAGAATTAATAAATGGAACCGACGACGTCGAGCTTCACATCAAACTTAGGGGGATGCATAAGCGTTACATAGATTATGATGAAGCTGGACATTTTGATATCAGATGTCAGAATTTGTCCCGAAGCAAAGAAAACATTGAGAAGATTAATTGTCATTCATATTTTACACAGTTGAGGATGCTTATTTAAGTTAAACTAAGCTTATCGTTTCTTTTATCTCATGTTTTTTTACAGTTATAGTCTATATAGTTTTATTTCTCATCTTCCCTACATTAAGATATATATATATATATATATATATATATATATATATATATATATATATATATATACGAATATATATGAATTATCACTCAACTGTCCATATAGCCTCTATAGTTCTCATACCACCTCTAACTTGAATGATATAATAGCTTTTCATGTAAAAAACGGCTGCTTGATTATTAAGAACAAAACATTCCACTCTCAAATTGCAAGAAGATAGTTGATTTGATTAATGGCAAGATACAACTGGACCATAGAAGTCAACTGGTGGAAGCACAAGTTTGAAGATATACAATTTGCTTGGATTGGAAAGATGGGTGACAACAGAGCTGTACGATGTATTGTCCAAACATAATCTACAAATGTATCAATTTGATGTTCCAAATGTACACCCAGGTCTAACATTATAATAAGTTAGTTAATGAAAAGTAGCTAAGGAAAACCAGTGTTTTAAAACTACACTAACCCGATGGTTGGACCAGGTTCGAACCGGTTACATAGTTGAGTTGGGTCTAATAACTGGTTTAACTATACCAGACTGGATCTCGAAGTGATTGAATTAGATCTATACTAGTATTTAAGAAGTAAATTTGCTTAGTTGTCATGTTCTCCATAAGTTTAGGTAAATATATTTATTTATCATATTTCTAATATTTATATATAATTTATTTATAAATACAAGAAATTTATATGAATATATCATATTTTTAGAAAATAAGATAATTCTTGTGAATTATGTTGTTATCTTGAAATATATTTTATATATAAAACATAAATTTTAAATTAATATATAAAATTATTATATTTATTATATAATTAAAACGAATTTATATTAATAATTTTATATTTTTCTAAAATAAGATAATTCTTATGTATTATGTTGCTATGTTGAAAATATATTTCGTATTAAAAAACTTAAAATTAAGATAGAAAAATTATATTATTAATAATTAAATATAAATCATCAAAAAATTATTTGAAAAGTGAATTTGTTGATTTGTCTCCATAATCCTAGCTAATTATGACCATTTATCAAAATTTCTCTAATTTTATTTATTATTGACTATATAATTAAAAATAATTTATATTAATAATATGATATTTTATAAAATAAGTTGATTCTTAGATATTATGCTGTTATCTTGAAAATATATTTTTCTATTATAAATTTTAAATTTAACATGTAAAAAATCTATACTATTGTTTAAGAAGTGAATTTGATGTTTGCTGATTTGTCATATTTTCCATAATTTTAGATAATTTTGATAATTTATCATAATTTCTCTATTTTTATATATAATTTATTATATATTTAAACAAATTTATATTAATACTATCAGATTTTTAGAAAATAAGATACTTCTTATATATTAAGTCGTTGTCTTAAAAAATTAGAAATTTAAAATTAAAATATAAAAAGTTGTAGTTATTCTATAATCGAAATAAAATTTACACGAATAATATTATACTCTTAGAAAATAAGGTAATTCTTATGTATCTTGTTGTTATCTTGAAAAATTATTTTTATATTATATAGTTTAAAAGTAAAATAGAAAAATTATCTATTATTAATTAAATATAAATCATCACTCAAGAAAAATATATGAGAAGTGAATTTGCTGATTCATTAAGTTCTCAATGATTTTAGGTAATTTAGTTATATGTCATAATTTTTATAATCTTATATAATTATTATATAATTAAAACAAATTTATCATATTATATTTTTAGAAAATAAATAACTTATGCAATATATTGTTATCTTGAAAATATGTTTTCTATTATAAAATTTAAAGTTAAGATAT
Source organism: Eruca vesicaria subsp. sativa (assembly GCA_932364175.1). NCBI lineage: Eukaryota > Viridiplantae > Streptophyta > Magnoliopsida > Brassicales > Brassicaceae > Eruca > Eruca vesicaria. The sequence continues at coordinate 349,838 of CAKOAT010581820.1, forward strand.
AAAAAATTATAATTATAAATTAATTAAAATATTTTTATAAATATTATAATTAAATATAAATAAAGCAAAATAATTATAGAAATATATTTTTAAAAATATTTCTGATGTTTGAGCTTTGTCATTGATAATTATTTGATATTTGATTTGTACTTTTTTAAAACATAAATAATAATAACTTATTATACTGATTTTTAAATTAATAAAATATCAACTAATAAATATTCATAAGAGAATTATACCCGCAAGTGCGGACAAAACACCTAATTTAAATTAAACGTACGTAATATCTTTTTATCTTAGAAAATAAAGAAATTAATAATATTATCCTACACAAAGACGCATGTTAGTACTTAGTACCTATTAGTTATATAAATACCATTTCTGATATATATTTTTCATTGAAGATGGGTTATTTGACTTGTGCCCCTTCATGATTGGTTTTGATCAATTAACAAAAAGAAAGTGGTGTCATTAAGTTTCAAATGTTACCATATAAAATGGTTATGTGAGTTACGTGTATCCTGTTCGGATTTACTTTATCTTATGATGATTAGCTGTAATTTAAGAAGTAAATTTGCTTATTTATCATGTTCTCCATAACTTTAGGTAATTTTGTTTATTATCATATTTTTTAATATTTATATATAATTTATTTATAAATAAAACGAATTTATATGAATATATCATATTTTTAGAAAATAAGATAATTCTTGTGAATTATGTTGTTATCTTGACATATATTTTATATATAAAAATTAAATTTTAAATTAAGATATAAAAATTATTTATTTATTATAAAACTAAAACGAATTTATACTAAGAATTTTATATTTTTTCTAAATAAGACAATTTTTATGTATTATGTTCTTATGTTGAAAATATATTTTCTTATTATAAACTTAAATTAAGATATAAAATTATATTATTAATAATTCAATATAAATCATTAAAAGAATTATTTGATAAGTAAATTTGTTGATTTGTCTTCATGATCCTAGCTAATTTTGATCATTTATCAGAATTTCTTTAATTTTGTTTATAATTGATTATATAATTAAAACTAATTTATATTAATAATATGATATTTTAGAAAATAAATTAATTCTTATGTATTATGCTGTTATCTTGAAAATATAATTTTCTATTATAAATTTAAAATTAACATGTAAAAAATATATACTATTATTTAAGAAGTGAATTTGATGTTTTCTGATTTGTCATATTTTATGATTTTAGGTAATTTTGATAATTTATCATAATTTCTAAAATTTTATAGATTATTTATTCTATTTTTTTAAATGTATTAATAGTATTAGATTCTTAGCAAAAAAGATACTTCTTATGCATTAAGTTGTTATTTTGAAAATACAGTTGAGATATAAAAAGTTGTATTTATTTTATAGTTGACATAAATTTACACTAATAATATTATACTTTTAGAATATAAAGTAATTCTTATGTATTAAATTTTTATTTTGAAAATATATGTTTATATTATATAATTTAAAAGTAAAATAGAAAATAATATATTATTAATGAAATATAAATCATCACTCAAGAAAATTATTTAAGAAGTGAATTTGCTGATTTATTAAGTTCTCCGTGATTTTAGGCAATCTCATTTATATGTCATAATTTCCATAATTTTATATAATTAAAAATAAATAACTTATTCATTATATTGTTATCTTAAAAATATGTTTTCTATTATAAATTTAAAATTAAGGTATAAAAAATTATAATAAAATATAAATTAAGTACAAATATTATAATTAAATATAAATCAAGCAAAATAATTATAGAAATATATTCTTTTAAATATTTCTGACGTTTTAGTTTTGTCATTGATAATTATTTGATGTTTGATTTATACTTTTTGAAAACATAAATAATAATTTATTATGTTGATTTTTAAATTAATGAAACATCAACTAATAAATATTTATTAGAGAATTATGACCGCAAGTGCGAGCAAAACATCATAAGTTTGCCGTCTTTAAGAATTTGCTTAGTTGTCATGTTATCCATAAGTTTAGGTAATTTTGTTTATTTATCCTATTTATAATATTATATATAACTTATTTATAAATAAAATGAATTTATATGAATATATCATACTTTTAGAAAATAAGATAATTCTTATGAATTATGTTATTATCTAGAAATATATTTTAAGAATTATCTTATTATCTAAAAATATATTTTTATATATAAAACTTAAAAAGATAATTCTTATGTATTATGTTGTTATGTTGAAAATATATTATTCTATTATAAAACTTAAATTACGATATAAAAATTATATTATTAATAATTAAATTAATATTTTAGAAAATAAGTTAAATCTTATGTATTATTATCTTGAAAATATATTTTTCTATTATAAAATTTAAAATTAACATGTAAAAAAATTATCCTATTTATAATATTATATATATTTTTATATATAAAACTTAAAAAGATAATTCTTATGTATTATGTTGTTATGTTGAAAATATATTATTCTATTATAAAACTTAAAATTAAGATATAAAAATTATATTATTAATAATTAAATTAATATTTTAGAAAATAAGTTAATTCTTATGTATTATTATCTTGAAAATATACTTTTTTGTTATAAAATTTAAAATTAACATGTAAAAAATTTATCATATTTATAATATTATATATAATTTATTTATAAATAAAATGAATTTATATGAATATATCATATATTTTAACTTAATTTTTAATTTCTATGATAAAAATATATTTTAAAGATAACAATATAATACATAAAAATTATCTTATTTTCTAAAATTATAATATTATTAATAGAAATTTATTTTACTATATGATAAATTATTCATAAAATTATTAAAAATATAACAAATAAGTAAAATTACAAAAATCATGGAGAAGTTACAAATCAATCAGTAAATTCACTTGAATTTTATAATATAAAAATATATTTTTAAGATAATAATTAAATACAAAATAATTAACATATTTTCTAAAATATAATATTATTAATATAAAGAATAAATGCCAAAAATAGCACCAATCCAAGTTTTTGTCACCAAACTAGTACCCAAGATTCAAAGTCACAAAAATAGGTTTCATTAAAGAGATGATTTACCCTTATGCCCCTTTATGTTTTAATTATATTTTTTATAAAAGTTGAAATCGTGAACGACGATTTCTCGTCGTCTCGTCTCCGGCATGATTCATCTAGGCCATCATCCATCATCGTCTCCGGCGCGCTCCTCTCCATCGCTCCTCTCCGTTGCCCGTCTCCAGCATCACTCATCTCTGTCGTCTCTCGTCTCCACCGCAATCATCTCTTCTCGGTCTCAGATGACCAACTCCGTCGCTTTGTCACCGGCGTTCTCTCCTGCCGTCCTCCCTCCGTCCGCCACTTCTGCTTATAAATCCCCCATCATCTCACAGAGTCTCTCACTTTTCTCCTCTCAATCTCGAATCAAACGCCCTCGCTCAATAAAAACGATTAGTTGCAACACAGCTGTAAAATCCGCTGACTTGTCGTCTGAGGAGGAGATGGAAGCGGACGCGAAGGCAAAGGTAGGGTGTAGGGTTAAGGTAACGGCGCCGTTGAAGGTTTATCATGTGAACCATGTTCCGGAAGTTGATTTGGAAGGTAAACTCAAAGATTACGTGGCAGTGTGGAAAGGGAAAGGGATATCAGCTAATCTTCCGTATAAAGTTGATTTCTGTAAAGAGGTTGAAGGTCGTGGACGTGGTAATGTTAAGTTTGTTGCTCATCTTAAGGACGATGAGTTTGAGCTCATTTAAAGGCTCATTCTTTGTCTCTTTTGTTGTGTTCACTTGAGGATCTGCAACAGAATCTCCATAGGAATGTGCATCGACCCATGTTTCTTGAGACTTAAGGACGATGAGTTTGAGCTCATGATTGTCGTTGCAAGATGTTGTACTANCGTGGTAATGTTAAGTTTGTTGCTCATCTTAAGGACGATGAGTTTGAGCTCATTTAAAGGCTCATTCTTTGTCTCTTTTGTTGTGTTCACTTGAGGATCTGCAACAGAATCTCCATAGGAATGTGCATCGACCCATGTTTCTTGAGACTTAAGGACGATGAGTTTGAGCTCATGATTGTCGTTGCAAGATGTTGTACTATACAGTTCTGAACCAATAGCTGTGTGGCTTCTTCTTAGAGATCTTAGAGCCTGTTGCAGCGTCTCAGGGACTATCAGTTGTTGCTCGATTGTTCCGATGTGTTTGAGCAGGCAGGACAAGCCTCGGGTTTGAGATGTTAGGGTCACTTTGTCTACACATTCCACATGGTAGACATGGTGGCAGGNCAAGATGTTGTACTATACAGTTCTGAACCAATAGCTGTGTGGCTTCTTCTTAGAGATCTTAGAGCCTGTTGCAGCGTCTCAGGGACTATCAGTTGTTGCTCGATTGTTCCGATGTGTTTGAGCAGGCAGGACAAGCCTCGGGTTTGAGATGTTAGGGTCACTTTGTCTACACATTCCACATGGTAGACATGGTGGCAGGGGAAAACACCAGCAGCTGGCATGTCTCCACTTCTCAGTATCTTATGAGAGCTCCATGGTGATCTCTGAGATAAGAGCTTTTTGCAAACCCCGCATCTCTGGTGGTCACTGAATCCAATCTCTGGTTTGATACTTGAGTTTCGTTGGATCTTTCTATATCTACCAGCATGTCATCATCCTTGCTACTCATGCTGTTACTCTGATTTGGTGATGCCTCCAAGATTGTGAGTTATAACATTGTTAATCTCTTGCTGGCCCTTGATGTTTTTTCTGTTCTTGTTGTGAGTGTAGGGCTTTAGCAAGATTGTGTCTGGACAACAGCTGGAGTTTGAACACGCTGACTGTATGAAGGGCCACCCTGAGCTTATGGAGAAGATTGGTGATTGCTATATGGCCAAGTTGAGAGCTTTTCATGGGAAGAGGTACAAGCCTTTTCAGGATAGGCTTAAAAATGAAAGGAAGAGTGGGATCTAGCAGTGAAGGAGCAGAGAAGGGCGAGCCGGCTGAAGAGGGAGAGCTCTCCTCCACCAGCTCCGGAGATTCAAGTGCAGCAGCCTAATGGAACTTGATCAGCTTAATCCTTTCTATATATATTCTTCTTTGGTTATGTTTCTAAATAATACTCTCTGAATTGGATTCTGTTTGTTTAGTTCCACTTAAGCCCTACTCATCTTGTTAATGTGCTTCTACTTTCATTGTACCAAGATATTTCGTTTCTCTTTTAAGAGACCTATGCTTGCGTCTGTGCTCAAGAAGTCATGAGCTTGGTATAATGTTTCCATATGTATGTGCTAAGTTTTGATCATTAATGTCACATGATGATGGACTTGCGTTGTTCTGATATTGGATATCTCTCTATTTCCAGCCAGAGCTGCCATTTCTGATTGGAACATACATTTGACTGAAGCTAGCTTGATGTCTCTATCTCGCCACCTCTTCTATTAGAGTTGTATCATTCGATGTTTAGCATTTGATTATGTCTTTCTGTGGGATAGATATTTTCAATGTTTGAGCTTTCACTCTTGTTAAACTTCTAGGAACAAGTTATTTTTAAACATTAAACTCATTGATTCTCACTAAATTATCTTTCCATTTTTAGGTCAATAAGATCAAACTTAGAAAAATTAACAAAATCAAAACGAAAAATGATGCAAACAAAGAATGATTAATAATTTTCTTATGTGTCTCACTTGTTGATTTGGTTATGTTATTGAAAATGTTAGGATGACATTTCAAGTTTTCTGGATGGGTTTCCAGAAATAAAAAATTATTCCAGTTTGTATGAAAGTTTAAATTTTAAAAATGAAATGATGTTAAGAGCTAAGGATTGAGATTTATTAACGTAAGTAAAGTTTAAATTTTAAAAACGAAATGATGTTAGAGCTAAGGATTGAGATTTAATAAGGTAAGTTGTTTCAAAATTTGATGTTTAGAGAAAAAAAAACAAAAAAAAAATTGTTATTGGAACCAAGCAAGGTTTGAACCCGGAGTGAGAGAGAGAGAGAGAGAGAGAGTATGTAGAGTTTAGCCACTAGGTCGAGGAGAATCATCTGTTCATTGTTAACATATAATTAACTTTAACTTACCTTTTTCGGTTTTGAATGTTAATTTGGTTATGTTAGGAAGGCATTTCAAGTTTTCTGGATGGGTTTCAAGAAATAAAAAATTGTTCCAATTTGTATGGAAAGTTTAAATTTTTAAAACGAAATGATGTTAAGGGCTAAGGATTGAGATTTAATAAGGTAAGTTGTTTCAAAATTTGATGTTTAGAGAAAAAAACAAAAAAAATTGTTATTGGAACGAAGCAAGGTTCGAACCCAGAGTGAGAGTGAGAGAGAGAGAGAGTATGTAGAGTTTATCCACTACGCCAAGGAGAATCATCTGTTCACTGTTAACACATAATTAACTTTAACTTACCTTTTTCGGTTTTGAATATTAATTTGGTTATGTTAGGAAGGCATTTCAAGTTTTCTGGATGGGTTTCCAGAAATAAAAAATTGTTCCAATTTGTATGAAAGTTTAAATTTTAAAAACGAAATGATGTTAAGGGCTAAGGATTGAGATTTAATAAGGTAAGTTGTTTCAAAATTTGATGTTTAGAGAAAAAAAAACAAAAGAAAAATTGTTATTGGAACGAAACAAGGTTCGAACCCGGAGTGGGAGAGAGAGAGTATGTAGAGTTTAGCCGCTAGGCTGAGGAGAATCATCTGTTCATTGTTAACACATAATTAGCTTTAACTTACCTTTTTCGGTTTTGAATGTTAATTTGGTTATGTTAGGAAGGCAATTCAAGTTTTCTGGATGGGTTTCCAGAATTTAAAAAATTGTTTCAATTTGTATGGAAAATTTAAATTTTAAAAACGAAATGATGTTAAGGGCTAAGGATTGAGATTTAATAAGGTAAGTTGTTTAAAAACGAAATGATGTTAAGGGCCGAGGAGAATCATCTGTTCATTGTTAACACATAATTAACTTTAACTTACCTTTTTGGTTTTGAATGTTAATTTGGTTATGTTAGGAAGGCATTTCAAGTTTTCTGGATGGGTTTCCAGAAATAAAAAATTGTTTCAATTTGTATGGAAAGTTTAAATTTTAAAAACGAAATGATGTTAAGGGCTAAGGATTAAGATTTAATAAGGTAAGTTGTTTCAAAATTTGATGTTTAGAGAAAAAAAAAACAAACAAAAAATTGTTATTGGAACGAAGCAAGGTTTGAACCCGTAGTGAGAGTGAGAGAGAGAGAGAGTATGTAGAGTTTAGCCGTTAGGCCGAGGAGAATCATCTGTTCATTGTTAACATATAATTAACTTTAACTTACCTTTTTCGGTTTTGAATGTTAATTTGGTTATGTTAGGAAGGCATTTCAAGTTTTCTGGATGGGTGTACAGAAATAAAAAATTGTTCCAATTTGTATGAAAGTTTAAATTTTAAAAACGAAATGATGTTAAGGGCTAAGGATTGAGATTTAATAAGGTAAGTTGTTTCAAAATTTGATGTTTAGATAAAAAAAACAAAAAAAAATGTTATTGGAACCAAGCAGAACCCGGAGTGAGAGAGAGAGAGAGTATGTAGAGTTTAGACGCTAGGCCGAGCAGAAACATCTTCCTGACCGCTTCAAAAATCAGCATTCTGACAAAAAAAAAATTCAGAAAAATGGTACGAGAAAAACAATTTTTTTTTCCGAGACCATAGAACCTATAACAGATTTTTTTTTTCTGTAAGCATCACAAAATTTTATACAACTTACCTCATTAAATCTCAATCCTTAGCCCTTAACCTCATTTCATTTTTTAAAATTTGAACTTTTATACAAATTGGAACATTTTGTATTTCTGGAAAACCATCCAGAAAACGTGAAATGCCTTCCTAACAGATACACAAGAATGAGTTAAAGTTAATTATGTGTTGGCAATAAACAGATACACAAGAAGGAGTTAAAGTTAATTATGTGTTGACAATGAACAAATGATTCTCCATATAATTTTATACAATTTATAAGAGAATATTAAAATAGGGTAGCTTGAAGCATTTTCAATAATTCTATCAAGAAAGTGTTAAATGTGGTATCATTATAAAACACATATGTTATATATGATAGCTTTTGGCACTTTGAGGATGTAATAATAAGCTTACATATATATCATATTTATGATAGTATGTAAAATATTTAGTAAGAGCTTCCTAAAAATATAATATTTAATTAAAAATAAAATGTTAGAATAACAAGTAAAATATTTAGGAAGGAGTTTCTAAAAAAATTAATATTTAATGAAATTTTTTTTTTGTTTGGTGTCTTCTTGTTTGGCTTAGACATGTTGATATCCTTGTAGGCTCGTGAATTTGCTTATAACATTGTTAATCTCTTGCTTGTGCTTGTGCTTGTGCTTGTTCTTGTGCTTGTGAAACTATGTAGTGTTTTTAAATTTCAGGAAGGATTTATGTAGTTTCAGGAAAGCTTTCCAGAAAATCCGATGTTAACAAATTTGAATTTTTTTTTGCTTGGTGTCTTCGTATTTGGCTTAGGCATGTTATATCTTTGGTAGGGCCAGTCTGTTAGATATAGAAATGAGCAAAGTAATTTTATTTTTAAAAATTAGACAACTTCATTTGATTCTTACCAATATAGTGTACAATTCTTATTTTGATTAAACCACGACATATGTACAATGCTTTAGTGTTACATTTAGAAATCTGAAAATTTTCAATAATCAACATAAATTTTTAACTGTTTTTCCTTGACTCTGAACCAATCTTATACTTCAGCTCAGTTAGTGTTAGTCTGAGAGATAATAAAATTCCCATCGTGTTACTATCCTGCGTAACCAAGTAATAAATATTTCAAAATTTGTTAACACCAAATCTTCTAGAAAGCTTTCCTGAAACTATATAAATCTTTCCTGAAATTTTAAAAATACTACAAAGTTTCACAAGCACAAGTAAGAAATTAACAATGTCATAAAGAAATTCACAACCTATCAAAGATATCAACAGCGTAAGCAAAACAAGAAGACACAAAGCAAAAAAAGATTCAAATTTGTTATTATCAAATATTCTGGAAAGCTTTCCTGAAACTACATAAATCATTCCTGAAAAAAAGATATCAACAGCGTAAGCAAAACAAGAAGACACAAAGCAAAAAAAAAATCAAATTTGTTAACATCGAATTTTCTAGAAAGCTTTCCTGAAACTACATAAATCATTCCTGAAATTTTAAAAATACTACAAAGTTCCACAACCACAACCACAACCACAAGCACCATCAAGAGATTAACAATGTTATATTTCTGGAGACCCATCCTGGAAGCGCCAAAAATTATCATATATAACATATGTGTTTTATAATGATATAAGAAAACACACTCATTTTATTTTTCTGGAAACCCATCCCGAAAATGTCAAAAACAAGAAACACACAAGACACAGCCTTAAATGAAGAGCATGCTTCTCCAGAAACAAAAAAAAAAGCATGCAACTCCAACCTACAAAAAACAAAAACAGAACGAGAGAGAACAATGTTTTTAAATAGATGATAAGTCTTCATAAATGGTCTTAATACCAGGTCTCTCAGAAACTGGTCTTATACACCTCAAAGCAACCCCAAGTACTTCTTTCGTCCCTTTCTCCGTAACCGAATCACTTCCCATCTCATGTGTCAACACCGAGTCAAAGCACTCCCCACCCCTTCCTTCAGCAACACGTAATCTAACCCAATCAGTTAAATCCGCTCCTTCTTGTTCACCTGTGATCACATCTCCTGCGCATCGTCCCGTTAAGATCTCAAGAAGTATCACACCAAAGGCATAAACATCTGCTACGGTATCGGTTTCCTCGAAGCTGCTAGCTCAGGAGCTCTGTAACCAAGGATGCCTGCGTCTAGAATATGTTCAACTGTTCCTGCTTATTTTATTTTCCTAAAACAAAAAGAAAAAAAATCCAAATAAAGAAGCATGAAACATGATTTATGCAAACAACTAGTGGCAATGATGCAATAAAGATGCAAAATACATCTAAAGAAGCCTTGAATTTGGTTACAAGCACTAGACTGTAGAAAAACCATACGCCGCAGCGCGAGTTGAGTGATGCAAACAGTGCCAAAGAGGTTACACAAACAAAAGGTGTCATGAATGTCAGATTGGCTACCTGAAGATCTGTAGTAAGTGGCGACGTGTACATTCCACCAGAGGAGACGGTGATGACTTGGCGTCAGGTGACGCTTTCTCCAACAGTGGAAGCATCAGCTCTGTCATTGTGTATGTCCCAAGTACATCCACCGCAAAATTGAACTCAAACCTAATACAATAGATGATCATCATATGGAACATTAATCAAAGTAAAATGAATCTGTGGAATGCTCAAGAAAGATAACTGAGACCAACCCTTCAGGTGTGGTAGTACGTTTGTTCTCAACCAAACCAGCATTATTAACCTAAAAACAAAAAAAAATCAGAATCAAACAAAAGTTTTAGAATAGCGGAGTTTTTTAGTGAAATGTTTTATTCAAGCAGCAGTAAAAAGAAAAGACGACATTACCAGCACATGAACCGGAACATCCTTGGAAGCAAAACTCGAAGCAAATGACTTTATATCATTGAAAGAAAGACAATTCACAAACCTAAACAAAGAAGCAAAGCTAAATAAGTTCGATACTCTTCCAATATATGCATAGAACAGAGTATTCAAAATCATACTTCAAGGTAGACATTCTGGTTTCCTGTAGAGTTTTGAATCTTAGAAAGAGCCTCTTGTCCTCTTTCCTTGTTCCGACACACCATGTAAACAGTTGCTCCACTAAAAAACAAAAAGAGAAAGACTTCATATACATTGTGACAAATCATATCCTGTTTTTTTTTTCATAACTGAGACAAAGCTTTACCGTGAAGCAAGACCTTCTGCAGCTGCATAACCAATACCAGAGTTAGCTCCAGTGACCACACAGTTCTTCCCTTGTATTTGTATCTGCATATCTTCAGGTTTGAACTTTTTTGAATGGTCTCTGCCACAAACAAATGACATAGTCTTAGCATGACAGGTATTGAATCTCTCATCGCGATGCTGTTATGCGTAACCAAGCCAAAAAAAATTTTCAAATTTTCTAGCATCGGATTTTCTGTAAAACTATATTGAAAGTTTGAAACACCTTCCTGAAACTAAAAAAAAAATCCCACAAATTTTCACAAACAAACTCATCTCATTCACACTCAAGAACACTGGAATTGCATATAAACTACCACACATAATCAGCAGAATCAATACTGTCTAGAAAAGAATATAACTCTTCACACAATTCTTCTGATTAAAGCTATTTAAACAATATAGCAACTATAAGATAGCTACTTAGCTACTTGATCATATGGTTCTAGAGACACTAATNTCACAAACAAACTCATCTCATTCACACTCAAGAACACTGGAATTGCATATAAACTACCACACATAATCAGCAGAATCAATACTGTCTAGAAAAGAATATAACTCTTCACACAATTCTTCTGATTAAAGCTATTTAAACAATATAGCAACTATAAGATAGCTACTTAGCTACTTGATCATATGGTTCTAGAGACACTAATTTTTTTTTTTTGGGTAAAAGAGACACTAATATTTGCATGTGCCTTGGATTCATTAAGTATCGTTTTCATACTAGGCTATTCAAAAATCCTCAAAGTTCCATCTTGTACTGCATCAAAACAAAAATGAAGAAGAACCACTAAAAATTCCTTCTCCTTTATAAAAAAATAAATTGAATCTAAAGAGCTTAATTCTTACCTCCCCACTAGCAGATTACAATGACGTTACGTATCCCGTGTCCCCCAGCTCCAGCTCTGCCTGCCAACACGATGCAGCTCCAGGAGGTCCACGTCGAAGACTCGCAGCCGTCTTCGGAATTCTCCTTATTCTTATCGATTTTTGATCTAACGGTTTCTTCATGTCTGCTACGAAGATCAGGAAGTCGTAAGTCTGTGTATTCGCCATTTATCCTCCCCTCCGTGTCTCCTTCTTCTTAGCTGCCGTCGCGTTGCGTCGAAGAGATCGAGAAGAGGAATAGTCTTGTGTCGCGTGAGAGAGAGAGGATGTTCTGATTTTTTTTCTTTTTTTTCTGTTTGTTTAGTTAATTTTAAAACAAGGGTATTATAGAAATTTTGTCCATTAATGAATGTCATTTTTGTGACTTTTTCTTTGTGGTGTTCTTTTGGGGACAAAAACTTCAAATGGTCTATTATGGTCAATTGCCCAAAGATAATTCTATAAAGGATTGTATTTATATATATATATCGAATTGTGCTTTATAATTAATACCAAATAAAGAGCTTTAAATGTAACCGAGATTTTCTGCTTAAAAGGAATAAGAATATACTGAGGATTTTCGTAAAAAATAAGAAGGTGAATTATAATTATGTTCCAAATAATTATAAGATACTGAATCATCACTAACTTCCTAAATAATAGATAACTTCCTAAACAATAGCGAAATATAATTAACTGCGTAAAGATTAGATTAGACTAACAATAATATCATATCATTATTAGACTATAGATTAATAATATGAGGTCCAACTTAAAAATCCACATAGAAGAAGTTGTAATGCTTCTGTTTTAACTAGATAGATTTACACTGAGCCACTTTATGAAAATGAGATAAGTTTTTTATTTTGATAAATATTAAGAGTTTTGATCCAATTGGCCATGGAAAGAATGCACTTAGTGCTACATAGTAATGAGATTAGTTTTTCTCACTAATCTATATAATTAGCTTATAAATCACATTTTATGAGATTCAAACTTCTAATCGTTGTTGTAAACCACTAGATCAAAAGAATTCTTTCCACCATTCAAAACTTCATTTTGGCTGCAATTAGAATGATGATTTTTGGAATAGATTTGTTTGGAATGCATCATTCCATTGAATTTCAAAAAATGATTATTTGTGGAATACTTTTATCTATTCCACAAATAATCATTCCTTTTATTCAGTGTATTCCTTTGAGGAATAACCAGATACATCCTTTATATCTTCGAATTCTCACTTTTTACAAGTATTTAAAAGGAGGAGGACGATGTTGATAAGTGTATGTTTTCTTTAGTAAAAACTCTAGGTTTTGGTCTCTTCTTGTTTTTCAAAGGTCTACTCTTATATAAAAGCCCACAGTATTTTCCTTTTAACAACTTTTTACTACATACGTATATGCCACTTTCTCATTTTAAGAATTGTAGGTAATATTTCATTGGATTTGTCTACATTACCTTTTCTCAGGTTCTCAATCAGTGTTATTAGTATAACACTGCGTCCCCAAAACTCTTTCCAGAAAGCCTCAAAGTAAAATGGCCAGCCCTGATCAATATATTTGTTAAAAGTTTTCTCGTCTGGTGTAAATGCAAGACCCCACTGACAAGGCGGACAAGCATGATCACGATATTCATTCCAAAACTTGTTAGTGTCTATGTGAGGTTTAGCCGTAAAAGGAAGGTGAGTTTCCCAAAAAGAAGTCCAATTAATATTCTCTTGCCCTCTGCTGCATTTGCTGCTTCCTTAGCAGTCGTAACTAACCTAACTACATCACCAAAGTGAACTACGCGTTTATAAGATTCCTCATATAATCTGGTAAAATTGAACCAGTCGGGTTCGTTATGGAGCAGCCTACACCAATTGCAAGATTCAAAGACCCTCAACAGCCTATCGATGGTTGATTTGCTAGGTGATTTGGCGAGCAAACATTGACATCCAAGCTGATGTAGATCAGGCGTAATTGGGTGGGAATCACCATCCCCATAAATTAGGAGGAGCAGACAGGGAGGACGTTCATTGCTGATAACTGCATATGCCAAAGTTTGCATTCTTTCAATAATCCAATTATCCGCTAATGTTTTTTTTTTCATCGTCCAAACAAAGAGGATGGTAAATTAACCTTTGTGGGTGTGGAGTAAGATTTTTAGAACTTATGGTCTCCGCGACATGGTTGTGCAATCCCAATATGGAGTACAAATTCATCAAAACACTCCAACAAATTCTAGAGTCCACTGAATCATGACCCACACCTTAACATTTTACTCAAAGGGGATATCCACGTTCTCCGCATCTAAATAGACTTGAATGAGAGACATGGTTTTAACATCCCTAAAATACGAAGAAGGCACTTTGGCTTGTGGTGGTGCCTCTAGTTTAGCCACCAACTTTGGTTTGTTCATTATAGAGTTGTAAAATATGTTCAATTCCTTAACTCTTCTTCTAACATCAGCTAATAAGAGAACTGGTAGTGCATATTTGACAAACGGCTTTTTCTGCTACTACTTCTCCTGAAGCCATGTTTTTGCTTTCGTATGATGAGTTGCAATATGAAATGGATGAGAGTATAACCGAGCTAACTGTTAACAGTCCCTTATACCTATATATATATAAACCATGACTTGTGGCCTGGTCGTGATTAACTTGAGGGAAAAAGTCCAATACGGTGAAGCCACCAGGGTTCGAGTAGTGGCCACTGGGAATTAACATTTCGGCATCGCAAGAGACAGGGGACTGACACATGCATAACACGTGGCTAGTCTGGACCCACTTTTGGGGGCCAGGATACCCCTGTATAATTCAAAAAAAAAATATATATATATATATATATATATATATATATATATATATATATATATTAAAGTGCATATATATATATTATTTTTTTGGCAACAAAAAAATATCAATTGTTGTATCGTTCTACTCATTTGATTTTACAATATCTCTCTTATAATCGTTCTTGACCAAAAATTTGGGAAAATCTGTTCAATTCTTCCAACTTATTAAAGAACTACAAATAAATATTTTAATTTAGAAATGTGCAATAAATTTTCAAGAATGCTTATATCTAAATTTTAGCAAATCTATTCAATTTTCCAACTTATTAAATAACTAAAATGAAAATTTAATTTAGAAATTTGCAATAAATTTTCAAGAATATATAAAATTTAATTTTTTTAAAAAATAAACAAAAATAAACTACTTAGATTCTCCTGCGGCGATATCCGAATGCAGGCACGATGGAACTGAAGCTACAGCATAATTTGTCACAGCGGCCTCGGGATATGCAATAAGGGATACGAGTGTGACTTTAGCCACACCGTCTCTTGTATATATATATATATATATGCTTGTACACTTTGTACACACACAATCTTGTAGATTGATAGGAAGATGATGCATAGAGTTGTATGGAGCTCTGTATCAACTCAGATTGTTTGCTCTATTTATGAGCTTGACAAGAAAGTACAGAGGATCAACGACAATGCCAAGAAAAAAGAGAAGAAAAGTATCCAGTTGCTCGAGGCAGAGGCCGAGAAGGCAGAGGCAGAGGCCAAGAAGGTTGAAGCTGAAAGAAAGCACAAGGAGTGGGTGTTGAGAGAGGAAGCAAAGTTTGAAGCCCAAAAGATTGTTACTGCCACAGAGAGGGCCGAGAGGGAAGCCCTCAACAAGGCTAGGTTAGCAGCAAAGGAAGCCATAAGAACCATGAAAATTGCAAACCGAGTTGGTGCTACTTCTTAGGGACTGCACTAAGCACCCTCACGCCTTCTTACTCTTCCGTGAATCTTTCACTCTCTTTAGCTACTACTCGTTTTCATACTTTTGCGTGTCTGTGAAGAAACTATGACTTCTAAGCTTTCGTATTGGTAATGACTTTTTTCTTCCTTATTTTGGAATTCAACTGAACTCTAGTTGATCATTTTGATTTGGTTAATCCCCAAGAATCCACATTGATGCAATGGTGGCTGACTACCGTAGTCAAAGTCTCACCGTGAATGTGTTTTTGGGTTTGACTGAGAGAGCCAAAGTCAGCCATTTACTACCTGTCGTGGCCACCTCTCTTAAAGTGAAATATCCTCATACCTTTTCTGAACTATCATTAGAGATTGAGCGATTTGAGGGAGAGAAAAGACTAAAGGAAGCTGTAGAGAAAAGAGAGCGTTAGAGCAAGAAAAGAGAGCGATCGAGCAATCAGCCCAAGAAAAAGAAGAGAATTAAATATTTATGAAATTTTCATTAAATTGGTTTTATCATAAAATAAATAGTTTGTAAGTATTGTGAGCATGAATTTAAAGTTATTGTATTCAAATGAATGTGAAAAAGTTAAATATTATGTACAAAAACAATTCAAACATAATTTTATATGAAAAAAAATATCTTTACTTAGTCTACCAAAGACAAAATATAAAATAGCTTGAAAAAATCTAGAGAAAGCATAAGTGAAATTAAATAATGTATATTAAACCAACAATTTAAAATAGCTATAACAAAGATAGACAATTTTGTTAATAATCGCAACAATCGTATTAGACCTCATGTAACTGTAACGAAACTAATAGTTTGTCTTCTACAACAAATAGTTCAAGGAAAAAAATTATCAGTTAAAAAACAGCTTAATTAAGAAATAAAGATTCTTTAATATAAATCAAAGGTTAAAGAAAAATATAATGGAAAAATATCAGTTGTTATAATCGTGACCAAAATTTGGGCAAATCTATTCAATTTTCCAACTTATTAAATAACTAAAATGAAATTTTAATTTAGAAATTTGCAATAAATTTTCAAGAATGCTTAAAAGTTATTAGAACTATTAAAAGTCCCAACTGATATTTTTGTCACCGGTTTACAGGTTTTGTTATAAAAACATACAGATAATCATAAAAGCATATGATTAAAGAGTCACACTTAATAGATATATTGAATTATATTATATATCTAGGTTAATATATTATGTATTTGGGTTAATATCATTAAATTTAATTATATATATATATATAATTGTTAAGATTTATTTAACGTAAAGTGATCCAATACTATAAAGAAGGGTTTTCCTCATTCCATCCCGCCACGTCATTAAATAGACTCATTAGAAAGTGACACGTGTTATTTTGAACTCTGTTTCTGATGTGTTATTTCTTGGGCTCCATATTTGGGTATCGATATAATTTGTATGGGCCTCTGTTGAAACCTAAAGACGGACGTATTAGATTGATAGTCTATGGCTGATTCCAAGTGTCTTCTTCAACGCAAGCATTAACAGTAGCTCTCCACTCATACCACGATTTAACATTGAATGCATCCCTCATTACTCCGTTCCTGTGAATCACCTACTATAAAAGCTATATGCTGCCCCGTCAAATTCATCGCTTAATTTCCTCAATCGTTAGCTTTCTAAAAATTATTTTAGTTCTCTTACTCTTCTTAAGAAACAAACATGGCCTCTTATGTTTTTGGAACTAAATCAAAGAACCAATGATGCTCTAATATATCTTGGTGAGTCCTCGAATCGAATACAGATCAAATGATGAATCATCGAGGTCTACCTCTGTTTTCTTTCTACATTCAGTATCGTTACTTTTCGTTCCGTCCATTTTGTTGTTGTTAGGGTTTCTGTTCTTCGATGTTTCTCTTAGGATTTATGTAGTATGGTTCTGTTCTCATGGTTCTATTCGATTTTGTTGTTGGGGTTTGTGTCAGGGTCGTTTCATTTAGACACACAAGGTGGCTAAATGCTTAAAGACTCCTTCTTTTTTTCCCCTAAAGAGACAATACTCAATGTCAATGTTGTATTTTTTTCTTCCTTATGATATCTCGATGGTAAATTTGTTGTTGTTTCAGACGGTCAAGAACATCATGGGTTATTTTCTCTTTCCCTTATAGGTAAAACTCTCATGCTTCTTTTGCTATCATATTCATCTCTCTTTTTTTGCTTGGTACGAATAGCTTTGATTTAAATATATTTCTCTTCTCAGGAGAAAAAGGAGTATTGTGGAGAGGTTCTAAGAGCATCTCCAATGGTGATATCCATTTGAGTCTTTAGTTTTTGATTTTATAATTATTATTATTATTTTTTTAGATAAAAAAGTATCAACTAATCGCGAACCACCACGTGTCGTTGAGTCCGCAAATAGTGTAAAGATTCACTAAAAACAAATCCTTATTTAGGTGTTTTAAGGATTGAATCATTAGCTTTTAGTGGAGTCTATAGATTATTTAATTATTTTTTCTCTACGAATTTTTTCTTAAGGATCTCTGTTGCGGATGCTCTAAGAGCATCTCCAATGTATTACTCCATTTTCTACTCCAAAATGCAGTTGAGTTTTACTCCAATGTATTACTCCATTTTCTACTGCAAAAGAATATTTTTAATATATTATGTTTTATATTTATTCAAAATTAGTAATATCACCTTTCATTTATACTATTTGCAAAACAGTCTATTTTCATTTTATAGCATTTCTATTAAATAAAATATTAACCACTTAAATTTTTAATATATAAATAAAATTACTCAGCAAGGTTTTAAAAGAAAACATTTAATACATTAAAAATTACATTATATAGCTTAAACACAATAATACATAAATTCTAAATTATTCATTAGAATTAGAATATTTTTTCCACAAATGATCAACTAATGCATTTTGAAGTAAAAAAATGAGCTTCTTTATCTTTGATTTTTCTGAAACGGGAAAGAAAATCTTGAAACCTCACATTATTATGTCCTTCAATTTCAACTTCCCTATGCAGACTTCTCTTTCAACTTCAATTGGCGCCTTGAGATCATAATCATCTTCTATCATATGCTATGTAAGAATTTAATAATATTCTATCAGATTATTTTAATAATTTTAATGGATCCGAAAATGATTTATCGGATTATTAAGCAATTATCTTTGTTGAAAGTTTTATTTTATGTTATTTCTTTTGTATGGTGCTTATCTTTTATTTTCTATATGTATGATCTTTTATGTTTTATATTATATATATTTTGTTGCATAAAAGAGTTCATCAGATGGTTATTTATATAATTAAGAAATATTAACAGTAAGTTTTATAATATATATAGTAAAAATAATATTAATATACTTATTTATAATAATAATTTTATTAAAGACGAGGCTATTTATATAATTAAGAAATATTAACAGTAAATTTTATAGTATATATAGTAAAATAATATTAATATACTTATCTAGAATAATATTTTATTACAAACAAGGCTATTTATATAATTAAGAAATATTAACAGTAAATTTTATAATATATATAGTAAAATAATATTAATATACTTATTTATAATAATATTTTATTGAAAAGGAAACATATATAAATATGGAGGACTATTTGATAAATAAAAAAGTTCTAACTCCATTTTGGAGTAATGAGTTGGTTTACTCCATATTTGGAGTAATCATATTTGTTACTCCATTTTGGAGTAGGTTTTGGAGTAGGGTTGGAGATGATTTTACTGCAAAATAGAGTTTAGAGTGGGTTTTGGAGTGGGGTTGAAGATGCTCTAAGGGATAAGCAATATTGGGTCTCGGATTCTGCGCGTGTATGTGGCTGGAAAAGATCTTTGGATCATTTGGTTGGTTTTTTGATGGGAGCAGTTGTTGTCAGCTGTTTTATCATCTGTGTGTGTGTTGATTCTGAAAGGAAATTTGTTGTGCTTAATTAGTTATTAATGTCTTCTCATGCTTCAGATTTGTAGGGTTGTGGCTAAGGTGGAAGAACTTTAAAAATGACTTCAAAAAGCCAAACGGCTTGAACATGTGGAAACGTGTTGTGAATTCCATAAAGAATCTGTGTGGAGTTTCATATGAGCAAAATGGACCAGAAAGAAACGATCTGGGTTGATGGTAAATCTTTTCTACTTTTGAATCTTTTCAGTTGTAAAGAGGAAAAACAAATATAGCAATGTGACAATTTTTAGTGACTGAAACTATTTTACTTATGTTTCTTAATATTCTTCTCTTTGTTTTTGTAAAAGAGACGACTGGAGTTATTATTACCTAAGCTAATTGTAATCTCCAGCTGTTGTAACTTTTTAATCAATAGTACACCTCTCTGCAACTTACTTACAACTTTGCTCCTTTAACAAGAATATCACGTTAGGTTGATATGATTCCTTTAGTTAAATTGACTCGCACCAAATGATGGATAAAATGATAAGTTTTCAAAGTTAAACATTAAAGGTAGAAAAAAATCTATAACATCAGTTTGTGAATTATTTATTGCGACTTACAATCATTATATATTACGAATCATCTAAAGTTGTTATGGTTTCGGTGTGAAGAACAGCTATTTACAGATATTAGGAGCACCTGATTCTGTAACAAGAAAAGAGGATTGAAGCGATCTTTACAGTTTCAATATTTTTGAATTTTCCTTTCTGATGATTATTTCTTTAAATTGTGTATCAGCTTCAGCTGAGAAGCTCTGGTGCCGGACTCGCCGTTCATTTGTAGAGAAGCAAGCAAATCAAGCTAACTGTGTTCTTTATATCAATCACTGAGACATCAAAAGAGTCCAGCACCAAATTGTAGTCCTTACACACCAATTGACCGTTGGGTTTTGTGAAGTGACGATATAATTAATCATATACCGTTATACAAAATATGTTTACCATGCAAATTTCTTTTTAAAAATAAAAATGTATAAAATATTAATTAAAATATATATTGAAAAGATAAAAGTCGTTATAGAAAAAAACATCAAACAAAAAAGTACACAACCAAAAAAAAAAATAATTAGCAACATATATAATTGTAATTTTTGGCATTTGAATAATATATATAATTGTAATTTTTGTATTGTAATTTTAATTTGAAATATTTGAACTGAATTAGATGTATATATATACACTATTTGCTCACTGGAAAATAGTTATCATATAAGAATGAATTTGTAATTTGAATTAAAATTAAGATAAAAATAATTTATAATAAAATTAACAAAATGTATACAGTGGAAATTGAGAACAATTTAAATTAGAGTAAGATAAACTTTTTCAAATATTCATTAAAGTTGTATATATTATGTGATGTTTTTCAGATACTAATCCGCCCGTAGGGCGGGCCGAACCTAGTTGTAAATAAACAAAAGTGATTGCTTTGATGATGTGTTGTCAATTTAATTATATACATAATAGTTAATTGTTTTTCAATCATTTAATATATATTTATTATTTTGTTAACAGAAAAATAATTAATAATACATTAAACAAATTTTATATATAATATTTATTCTGCACAAATGATCAAGTATTTAAAAAGAAGAGGATCAAGGATATTGAAACTCGCTAGGTGCTACGCGTGCCACCCGGACCTAGCGATTTATTAGAAAATCGGAAAAAAACTTGGGGAGTACTCGGGAAGAAATTTTTGTATTTTTATATATATAATACTTTATTTATTCCTATAATACAAAGTTTTATGTATTATACTGTTTATTTATTAAAAATTATTGGTATTTGTCACACAAAATATAATTTTATATACATTTTATAACAAGTTTTATACACATTCTAAATAGTTATTTATTGTAAATGTTGCTGAATCTGCTGGTCATTCAACCCAAGTAATTCAGGGTCATATTGAATCTACTAGTTGTTACCTTACTTTTCTTTCAAGAAAGGGTCGTACTCGTACATGAAAGTGATGTAAATTACGTTGAGTTTTTGTCAAAATTTTATTGTGGTTCATAATTAGGTTTACTAAGAATTTTAGAAATTTTGTTGTCGGGAAGAAAAGAAAGTGGTGAAAGCTGTGGGTAGTGAATATTTGGGCTTGGGCTACGAAAATAGTTGCAAGAATTTTAGCCAAATTTAATTATGCTGAGAAAGTAACGAGTTTTATCTAGGCGGTTTACCTTATTAAGAGTGTTTTACACTCAGAGTCACATTATGAGTTTTTATATCAAGAAAAGACACTTTGTGCTACTAGGACACTTTCTCTTAACTCATTTTTTTCTTTTCTAACTAAAACTTAACTAGAATAAAAATTAATAGGACCCACTATTCTTTTATCTTCTCATCTTTTTACTTTATCATATTTTGTTTTGTGTTTTGTTTCCACACGATTGATTTTTGAAAACAGTGTTGCATGAAATTCTTTAAAAATCAAGTAAAAGTAGAAGATTCTTAAAATCATTTAGCATCTCATGGCAAATTTGAAATCTGTGATACATATTGTTTGCAGAGATCCAAAATGAATTTTTCCACTGTTGAGTTGCGTCGAACAATTCTACGACTGACACATACGGTGAGCTCCTTGTTGATGTTTCATTCCTCTGAAGATTCACATTTGCATCACTTCGCCACACTCAGATCCACCGTTGTGGCCGTCCCAAGTGATTATGGCTCGTCGCTATGTCGGAAAATGAACACTTGAGAACAACAATGGTCAATTTTCATCTTATTGTTCGTTTGGTCCTTAAATATTTTGTTATTTTCATTTTTGACTTTAACGTTTCAAATTTGAAAAATTAACCTTTTTCTTTTGTCCCAAACTTTGATACACTCATGTATATTAAAATGAGCATACTAATGTAAATATACACTTAATATGTAAGCTAAAGGATTCAAATAAATTTAAATAAAAATCTAAAACTCATAAAAAATATGAGATATTAAGGTAAAGATGAGTTATGAGTAAAATAAATCTAAATTTATAAGAGGTATTTGTCTTTGCATGGGGTATGGATTATCTCTTGTGTACGTTGTTTTAATGGTAGTTGTATGTAGTTATATGTACATGGCCTGATGTACACAATACTAAACACTATCCACATGTACAATAGTTGACATGTACACCATTAACTTGTGTATTATTATTTCACATGTACACATATTTAATTAAGGGTAATCGTTGACAATACGAAAAATAAACTTGGTGGTTGATATATAGACATAATGAGTTAACAAAGAAAACACAGATTAATCATTGAAAACACTATCCATATGTACAATAGTTGACATGTACACCATTAACGTGTATATTATTTCACATGTACACATATTTAATTAAAGGTAATCGTTGACAATACGAAAAGTAAATTTGGTGCTTGATATATAGGCAGAATGAGTTAACAAAAAACACAGATTAATCGTTGATTAATCGAGAATGACTTTTGAACTGTAATTTTTTAAAAAGAATATAATAAATGAATACTTATAAGGTTTTGTAGTCTTGCAATAAATCAATATTTTTGTTCTCTCCACAGACATTTAAAAATATATAAATACATTTGTAAGTTTAAATATTTGTATATCTGAATAGCTTATGAATGTACACACAAATAACGATCTCCACATGTACAAAAGTTCACATGTACATTAGTTAACAAACTTCTGCATGTAAAATCAGTTTCCAAACATCCATGTGTACACCCATTTAATAAACTCCAATCTTTGTCAGTTGATCAAAGTTAAGAAAAAAAATCGGTAATTATATGTGCCTGATATAACAAGTTAACGAATAAAAGATAACCTTTCAATGCAACAACACATCAATATTTATGGTGAGGCTGTACACACATCGGTGGAATACCATGTGAATGTGTACATAATGTTAGTGTACACGAATACATTGGATGACCATGTAGATGTGTACATAATGTTAGTGTACATATTGTTAGTGTACGCATGTACATGTTAAAGATATAGATTTGTATTTATATGTATAAGGAAAAGAAAGCATCGTTTACGTGAATTAAACTACATGATTCTATATGTACATGTGCACATGTGTACGAACATAACATGTGTACTTCATTCACATGTGTACATTGTATTACTAAGGCAATATTCATAAAACTGTGTATTCTCATTAACATCTTAAAATCATGGGAATGTACAATTCGGTGTACATGTGAACAGTGGAAAATATTGCAAATTGCAAATATATCTAACAAATTCACCAGGTATACATGTGAATCTGATGTACATGTGTATTGTTGTACATATGAATGGTAAAAATATATGTATCCATAGTTTATTGTTGTACATGTGTACTGTTGGACGATTTGGTGTACAAATTTTTTTTTGATACTTTATATTAGTTTTTGCTCATTTAAATCATTTAGGCAGAATGAGTTAACAAAGAAAACACAGATTAATTGTTGATTAATCAAAAATGACTTTTGAACTGTAGTTTTTTTTTAAAGTTAATAAATAAATACTTATAAGGTTTTGTAGTCTTGCAATAAATCAATATTTTTTTTTCTCTACACAGACATTTAACAATATATAAATACATTTGTAAGTTTAAACATTTGTATATCTAAATAGCTTATGAATGTACACACAAATATCGATCTCCACAGGTACAAAAGTTCAAATGTACACTAGTTAACAAACTTTCGAATGTAAAATCAGTTTCCTAACATCCATGTGTACACCCATTTAAAAAGTCCAATCTTTGTCAGTTGATCAAAGTTAACGAAGAAATCGATAATTCGATGTGCCTAATATAACAAGTTAGCGAATAAAAGATAACCTTTCAAGTCTTCTAGTCTGGTGGCAACAATACATCAATATTTATGGTGAGGCTGTACACACTTCAGTGGAATACCACGTGGATGTGTACAAAATATTAGTGTACACATGTTTGTGTACACGGGTACATTGAATGACCATGTAGATGTGTACTTAATGATAGTGTACATAATGTTAATGTACGCATGTACATGTTAAAGAGATAGATTTGTATTTATATGTATAAGGACAAGGAAGCGTGGTTTACGTGAATTAAACAACATGATTCTATATGTACATGTGCACATGTTTCATCTGTACGAACATAACATGTGTACATCATTTACATGTGTACATTGTATTTTACTAAGACAATGTTCTTAAAACTGTGTATTCTCATTAACATCTTAAAATCATGGGAATGTACAATTCGGTGTACTTGTGAATAGTGAAAAATATTGCAAATTGCAAATTTATTTATCAAATTCACCAGATATACATGTGAATCTGATGTACATGTGTATTGTTGTACATATGAATGATAAAAATATTTGTGTCCATAGTTTATTGTTGTACATGTGTATTGTTGGACAA
This sequence comes from Eruca vesicaria subsp. sativa, assembly GCA_932364175.1. NCBI lineage: Eukaryota > Viridiplantae > Streptophyta > Magnoliopsida > Brassicales > Brassicaceae > Eruca > Eruca vesicaria. The sequence goes on from CAKOAT010581820.1 coordinate 374,712, forward strand.
TTCGGTGTACATATTTTTTTTGATACTTCATATTAGTTTTTGTTCATTTAAATCATTTCGGTGTGTTTTTGGTTTATTGTATTTTTATAGACGTATTTGTACTATAAAACGTTAAAATGTGATTTCTGAAATTTGAGACAAAATTAAGAATTAATTTTCACATGTAAAAAATATTGGGGTTACAAAATAAATAACAAAGAAGTTTAGGGACTAAATATGCAAAAATATCCAACTTAGCCATTGTTGTTCTCAAGTTTATCATGCCTGTTTCAAGCACGTAAAAAAGGCAGGAAGGCCACAGGGACGAGGAATCATGACGAGAAAAGATGAATTGAGACACAATAGAGACATGAAGGCTTTCTGCATCATCTTCGCCGTCGTCTACGTCTTTACCGTCATCTATGTCTCCGTCGTCACTGTGCCAAAAATAACGTCTTTACCGTTGATGTTGTTATCATATATGTCATTATTACATCATCTTCGAAACCATACCTTGACATATCTTAAAAGATAGATTTAGCAACAGAGATTACAATTCTATGCAAGTTCTGTTGGAATAATATTCTGAAGAATCAGATTTCAATTTAGAAAGATATAGAAAGTTTGAAAGAAAGAAAACGAAGAAGAAAGATAGAGGGGCCCATTTTATCTGTAATTAATTTGAACCTTAGATTATCTATGAAATGAAGGGTTGTGATGAATCCTGTCAATAAAAGAAATATATTAAATTTAGTTAGCTTAAGCAATTGGGTAGAAACTTATTTAGTTAGATTGGTTAAGTAAAACTACCTTAGTAGTAGAAACTGTCCCATAGTGTAATAATAAACTCAAAACTGACCTATGGTGTAATATTTTTTAGTTTCCCTTATTAATCGGACGTTTTCTTCACTTATTCGCTTTCCACGTCACCTACGTGGCCGAGCGTAGAATTTCACCGAACTGCCTCAATTCGCTACGGTCTCATAACGAATCACGCTTAATCGCCCGAGTAATTGGCAACGCATCGGATTTTTTGAATAAGGGATAAGTGTATGTTTTCTTTAGTAAAGATTTTAGGTTCCGAACCCCATCTGGTTTTTCAAAATTTTACTACACTCGTATGTAAAAGGCAGACAACTTTTTTTCCTTTTAAAGAAAGAAAGAACTGCTGCGGTTCTTCCTGAATAGCGTGGATTCTCCCGTCGAGAGTCGCTTTGAAGGTGGACTTGGTTTCAAGGATTTACCAAGATTTAATGATGCTGAGGCAAAAGCTTTTGTTGTCGCAGTGCAAAATGTTTGGATAGCAAGTTACAGTCATGTCATTTTCGAAGGGGATTCTGAAATATTGGTCAACTCGCTTAATGGAATTACACAAGATTGCACCATTCAAAACATTACTGAAGATATATCAAAATGGCGTGCAAGGTTCACTACGTCATTATTTACTCTTACTAAGCGTACCATTAATCAAACTGCTCATAGTTTGGCTAGACATGGGCCTATTAATTCTGTTTTTCAAAATTGTAAAGTTTTTCCCCCAATTTGGTTAACACCATCATTGTATTCAGATATTATGTTATCTTATTAATAAATAACTAGGTGACCGGTCCGCACCTTGTGCGGACATAAGAAAGTTCAAAAAATTATTATAATAGTGTGTAGCTTCAGAAGTAACGGATTGTACATCATCATACTACCGTCATTTGGAGAAAGCTTTAGCCATGGAGAAAAGCCGGTACTCAATATTTGACATTGGATGAGAGGGTACAAAGTAACTCCAGTATCAAGAGGCAGTTATTGTGTGTATGTATAATTGCAAAGTTTCAAAATAATTAATGTGTTTAAAAAGATACTTTCATTCAAAATCCAACTTCTAAATAGTGTATAGTTTTAGAAGTAACAGATTTTATATTATCCTTTGTAATTAGAATTGTATTGTATATGTGTTGTAATTTTTAATTTTAGGTGAATAATAGTATTAAGTTTTATTTTTTTGTCAAATTTATGTAGACATATTAAAAGAAAATATAATAAAAAATATTATCCATAAATACTATCCATAAATATTATCCATAACTAAAATTAAAATTATTATCCATAAATAATATAAATTTATGAAATACAAATTCTCGATAAAGAAAACCAAATCCATTAGACACCTGCAAAAAATATATTAGATTTTGTAAACTATGGGGCCTGATAACATTATTTGATAGATATAAAATTATTTCTAAATTTTATTGAACAGAAAATAATATCAAATGACATACCGTCATAGAAATAGGCAAAAAGCTAGATGGTAATCAAATAAAATCGGCCTGGTCATCACTACCCATCTTGCAATTCCTTGTAAAAAAAAATAATTGTAACAGTTTATATATTTAAAAAAATATATTTGAAAAGTATTTTAAAATTACGTACCCTGACTACGGAATATTTTGAAAAAAATTGTTTGTAGACAACATTCAATGTTTTCGTCTGCGGCTTTGATTCTTTACCAGTTATTAGGATTTTTAATCCCGATCTCGACTTAACTCTTGAAAGTGCAACGTAGAGCTGACCATGAGAGAATACTGGCCTATGCAGGAACAAACCAACACTTTCCAGTGTTTGACCTTGAATTTTGTTAATCGTCATCGCGAATGCCAATTTAACTGGAAACTGTCTTCGACGCATTCTGAAGGGAAACTTTGTGTCAGGTGTTGTGACAAACATTCTAGAGATCCAAACCTTGTCTCCAGCAATATTGTTTCCGGTTATAATTCTACCTTCTATCACATGTGGCAGTAACTGAGTAACAATTAGCCTACTACCATTACATAAGCCATCTGCAACATCCATGTTACGAAGACACATAATAAGAGCACCCACCTTGAGCTTCAAACAATGTCTAGGCAGTCCAGCCCCTTTAACATTGTTCAAAAACTCTACAGGATACACTACATTTTCTTCTATGTCAACATCGGATGGGATAATACTGTCCGAGCTAAGGTAAACCTTCTCTTCACCTGAAATTATATGTAAATCCTTTTCTTTAGTGACCTTTTCTTTAATCTCTTGATTGTTCTCGTTTTTTTGTGATCTCTGAGAAGTTTTAAGGATAATGTTTAGTAATTGGAAGTATAATAAAAAGTATAATATCAACTTCGATGGAATATATATAAAAATGGCTAACAGTAAGGTACAACGATGACCAAGTTTTATCTTGATCCCATGTGAATAATTCCTGCATGAAGAAAACAAATTTGGTCACAAATAAAACTGGGCTTGGACTAAGATGGATCTCGAGAGATAAGAATACCTTCTTAGGAAGTGACCATAGATATTTCGACGGCTGCATGGTACTGGAACAGGAATTTATGACAAATAGACTAATTGATATCTTGTTTCTTTGCAAACCAAACATCTTTACATATTTATAGAATTCCATTAACAAAGTAAATTTAGGGTTGTAGGTTATATGATATTGGGCTTAAGAATCAGTAAGTATATTTCTGGTTGGTTCAAACCAATTTTGGACGTTTGGGCCCCAAAAACCTTTGAACGCTTGTATCCGGTTTTAAAAGACGCACTTCTCGTCAACTTCACCCTCATGCACGCTATCTCATGGCCAAAACCTTCCATCTTTTTCGAATGGGAATTTTTTTTAAATGTGGAATCCCAAAAGATATAATTGAATCAAATACATGTAAAATCACAGGACCTATTTTACAGACCTCCATGTGATTTATAGCTCAATATTTACCGAACATCGATAAAGGACTTGACCCTCACGCATGCTTTTTGGAATCTCTTCCCTTCGAGTCGTATCCAGTAAACACGTCCACATTGAGTTGGTGTAGCTATACCAGTTTTTTCAGATCGGTGCGGAACTTGGGAAAGATTCTCTGAAAACGTACTTGGCTCACATTAAGCCGCAAGATCACACACAAACTTATGTCGGTTTAAAACAGAGAAATAGAAATCAGATTTCCTAAAGCAGCAAACGTAAGAACACGAAGAAGACGGGCATCCACCAATATTTCATCATTGACAGTGCATTGAAAAATGTTAATTATTATTTCAATAACTTTGTAACGATCTTAAAGAACAGCTGACACTTTGAAAACTCTCTCCTTCGGTATTTACATCTTTAACCAAATTAGTCTTGTGCCAAATTAATTTTAACGTTTTGGAAGTGTACTTCTTCACAGAAGCCACACACACTTTAAAAAGAGGTTTTTCAGAAAAATAAAATAATGAATAATGCACAAAGCCAACATAGTTTAGTGAAGAACAAATAGATGTTCATAAAATAATAAGAAAAATCCAAAACACAAAGGTACTTTAACCAAAATTAAGAAATGACAATAAGAAGCCAAAAGTGCGACAAAGCCATAACAATAAGAAAAAAATAAGTATTTTTAAATATTCGAGATCACTCGCCCTTGATTTTCTTCTGGTATGGTTTCTTGCTGACGGAGTGTTGATCCTCAAGGCTTATGTCATGATCTTCTTGGCTTTTTCTTTTAGACAAAGGAGTTACTGAAAATTCACCAGAACCAGTGGAAATATCATCCGAGTTCTGCAACATTAGGACCCGCAACAGAAAGAATTGGACTCAATAGTATGATAATGTCATTATCAAATTGCTGGCGATTATTTTATTGTTTTAATACTGATTTAGGAGGCTAAGCAGCAAATTCCTCAATTATTTCATGGTCTTTAGTAGCCAATCGAACGACATACTGAGAGGTCTTTCCCTTGATGTTATCAACATCAACTGAAATCTCAAAAAGGAATCTCTTGCCATAAAAGTCGCTAATCACTTCAGGTAAGATTCGGGATCTTCATTCTACGATCATATATACTCGGTTACATAAAAGATAACTATACAAAGGAATTATTAGACAATATTGATTCATCAAAACTACCTCATCATAGAGTTCATCGGCAGGATGACGCACAATAAGTTGAGCATTGGTGTCAAACAAAAGAAACTTTGCCTCACCTGAATCGTCCTTAACATTGGCAATTAATTTGAACTTGAAAAAATAAGAAAAAATGGCACTCATATAGACGTTACTCTCGTTCAATGTCACGGTGGATTTCATAAAAATACATTTAATAACTCTTCCTCTTGATCAAAGAATACATTACCTGGAAATGACCTCAGTGTGTTCCTTATCGCATGTAGTGCAGAAGAACAAGGGACAGTTATCAGCATCAACATTGGTTGTTGGCATGATTTTTTTGTTGTGGTATTTGCAGCTTAGATATTGCCACCCACGATCAGCATCTATGCTTTCAATAGTGACAAGAGTGACAAAAGTACCAACCTTACAAAATGAAAATATGTCAAGTCAAGTTAATAAGAATAGAACTATTAAATGTACAAATGATTATTCTCAGCTGGGTTTAGTATATATACCAGATCACTATCAATGATCTCTCTAATGGTTAGCCTCTCATTAGTCACAAAAAACCTAGCATGAACAGATGTAGCACTACCAACAGACCATTGGCTACTATCGTTGTTTGTAAGAGCAAGTGAATCATTAGGGAGACTGCACAATAAAGTAAGCGATAAGACAATAACGTTTTAGTATACTATTCGAATGAAAATACAGTCAGATCTAGCTGTGGATAGTTGTCACACTGGAGACGTAACTTGCTTTAAAATTATGAATTAAATCCAGGGTTGTGTTGAGCATAATATGGGTTGAATTATATCCGCTAGATATGGAGTAAGCACCTACAATAGCACGAGCTTATCAACATGTTATGAGATGAATCATATAAACAAATATAGGTGGAGGAACTATACCTTTCCACTCTTTAATAGAACATAACCTGATAAGACAAATAATCATTGTGGACATGTTTAACATATTGTAGTTGTATACTTGTTTAGCATAACAGCCCCAAAGAGTACACATCAACTTGACATCACTATATATAATATAAATTTAGGTTAATGGATCAATTATTCAAAGCTCAGCAAATAGATAAAAGGAAAAGGCAAAGTATTTAAACTTAGTTTTGGTCACGTAACTCAATCAATAGCCTCAAATTATCTTTTCTTTTTATGACTTTGTTTTTAAGAGATCCGAAGTTAACTATTTGGCCAATAACATCTACATAATAAATTTAAGAAATTAAAATCCCCGTTAAATCGTTGCATACGAAAAAAATACAGAAACTTAAGTAATCGTATGAATTGACTCACCAACCAAACTACCGTTATCAAGCTTTCCATCAATAATATCACTGTAATCCACAAGACTTCTCTGGAACTTCACTTGGGAAGTCATCCGCTGGTCCAACAAAAATAGTTTGAAAGAATCCAATTTTGTAGGGATGCGTGGTGGTTCGATAATCACCAATAGCATCGTACAGTTTGAATAACTAGATGACCTTCGCATCGCCCTCTTAGTTTCCCTTCAAATTGTTTTATGAGCTGTTCAAAAACTTGAGCATGAATTCTTGTCCTCTACATGGTGATGAGATAAAGTTAAATTAGTTGGATTGAGAAAAAAAGTACTTTGAAAGAATCCAAGTTTTATTCTAACGTTTTTGCATTTTATTCTAACGTTCTAAATGCAATTAATTGCCAATGTCTTGCGCAAGTTCTCGAAAATGAATATAAGGAAAGTAATTAATAGGATTTTTTCCAATTTAGAAAAATTATGAAACCGAATTTAATCAATACTAATTTGTGCAAGTATTGATTCGCAATCAATAAGGCATCTTTATATTGTCGAGAATAAAAAAATAAATGATGTTTCCATATTTTGTCTTTGAATTTAAATTGATTGCAATTTTTATTAAAAAAATCAATAAATGTGATAATAATTTAAAAGTTGATTCTATTCATCCTGCAATTAGCATTAGAAGTATAAAATATATAAGGTAACTTAGAATATACAATTCTCATATCTCTTTGCTACTTGTGCAAGTAATGTGACCAAGGGTGTAAACAATTTACTACACGATTTCTCGCGACAAGTTACTTTGCAACTTGCGCAAGTAATCCTATTTACACTTATATGTTCTTATCTTTAAAATTGATTACACCAGTTTGGGTTTTTTTAAGTAGGCTATGAAATTTATCATTCGGTTTAACTCTTGTCGAACATTGGTCCAAGATAACTGCAAGTTTCAAATTGGTCTAACAACTATGTAGGAGAAGTCACTGGGTATATCTCCAGCTTCACACGCGTACTTATTTGACACTAATCAAAATCAATCAAGCGTTTGTGGAGGAAAGAATATACCTTAAAGAGGTCCAGCTTTGGAACTGGATAACAATACAGACCAGACCGTATTTCTTTCTCGACTTCTCCATGTCATGAAATTGCAATATGTGGCCTTTGTAATGTGAGACCAGACCAATTCTTACTCGACCAGACCAATTCTGTCTGAATACTCCAAGGCTCCAGAAAGGCAAGACAGCAGGAGGCAAAAAAAAAAATTAACACTCGTTTTAGTTGATCTTAATAATGTAGTCTAGTACTTATTCTGACCTTATTCTATGTGATCGGTAAGTTACATGTGTTCTTCTCCTTGCATATTGAAGCTGCCACAAGATCAAAAAATGGTCTACGATCAACTAAAAAGGCGAGGACAGTAATATAAAACATCACTAACATAATAGCAGTAAAGAAACAAGACATTTTAGTTAACATGTACATACCACAAAACAAACTGAAAAGAATTTTGAAAACTCACAAACAAATACATAAAAAACAATCGAGCGAGTTCTCTTCCAGAATACGTACCATAAAAACCATTGATTGGTAATGTTTCCCATATGAGATTAATCCCAATAGCAGACATGGATACAAATCGATTCGTAACCCTGCTGGCCTAGCCCTAACCAGAATCAGCAATCAGTACTCAAGAAAGCAGTTATCGGAACAGTGAGTGAAACTCGATCCACCGGAGAGAAAGAAGAAAACAACGGCGAACTTGTCGAGGAAGCAGTACTCTATATCAATGGTTCATTCCGTTCTCGTGGAAGCTTCTTCTATCGATTTGATGAGCTCAATCCACATTTATTCAATGACTCCGAGAATTGATCTGGATATGTCGAACTCATNAAGCAGTTATCGGAACAGTGAGTGAAACTCGATCCACCGGAGAGAAAGAAGAAAACAACGGCGAACTTGTCGAGGAAGCAGTACTCTATATCAATGGTTCATTCCGTTCTCGTGGAAGCTTCTTCTATCGATTTGATGAGCTCAATCCACATTTATTCAATGACTCCGAGAATTGATCTGGATATGTCGAACTCATCTGATTCTGCTCGGCCTTCGAATCACCATCAAGAAGATAACCCCAAATCGAACTCCAAGGATCAAGGGAAACCTTGAAAAATCGCAGCTTTTAGTTCTTCCAATGAAGAAAAGAGATAATCGTATATTGCTTTGGAGTGTTTGAAAACGTAATCAAAGTTGTTCTCAAATAACTCTTGGACGCTGAATAAAAAAAAATTATCAAAAAATCAACCAATAAGATTAAGAGAATTAATCCTAGAAGCTCTTTATGAGTGCCACCTATTGAGAAATCACTAAATTGACTTCTTTTTTAATATATAGAGAATAATAAAAGTTCTATCCGTCGAAGAAAAAAAAAGATGTCATAGTATCTGTGAGATTTGTAGCCCAATTAAAGCCCATATGATTTTTACGGGCTTAAAATGAATCAACATAGAAAGAACCAAAAAAACAGAAACTCAACAGAAGCCTAAACAGATAAAACAAAACACCAGAGCTTTGTCCACCTTCCATTTTAAAACATCCACCAGGCTTATCTCTCCACCTTATAACTTCCACATAATTACAGCACAGACCAGTACACACACTAACCGTTATTCGTTACACAACACAAGGGTAGATATGGTTTACTTGAACGAGTCACTTATTTTCAGGAGTTAGTTTTTTTTTTAGTCAAGAAACAAGATGATTACAGTGGGATATTAAAACAGTTTTGACATATTAGTGGATTCAGTTGAAAGAATTGACCTTTTTTTTTAACATTCATTTAGTCTAATATTTTTGTTTATTTATTTATTTTTGATAAAATTTACTTACTTTCATTAAAAAAAAATTTGTGATGAAAACCATATCTGATCAGGCCTGGGAAAAAAACATATTTAGTGATACAAAGTATATTGGCTACCACATCTACAACATTATCCAATTCAAATATAGAATGTCTTCCAAGTAATTTATGAAAGTGGACAGATCATCTTTTACGGTCCACCATGTTAATCATCTCGATTGAATCTTAAACTAAAGTGATCTACTAATCATTTTGGTTCCTAGGGAGAATTGAACTCAATACCAACATAGGTACATATTGTGTCCCACCGAGACTACTATAAGGCTATCGCCACTTGGTTCACTAAAAACAATTAAAAATGATTGTTTCCATATTTCGTACATAGGTAATGTTTCCCATATGAGATTAATCCCAATAGCAGACATGGATACAAATCGATTCGTAACCCTGCTGGCCTAGCCCTAACTGGAATCAGCAATCGGTACTCGAGAAAGCAGTTATCGGAACAGTGAGTGAAACTCGATCCACCGGAGAGAAAGAAGAAAACAACGGCGAACTTGTCGAGGAAGCAGTACTCTATATCAATGGTTCATTCCGTTCTCGTGGAAGCTTCTTCTATCGATTTGATGAGCTCAATCCACATTTATTCAATGACTCCGAGAATTGATCTGGATATGTCGAACTCATNAAGCAGTTATCGGAACAGTGAGTGAAACTCGATCCACCGGAGAGAAAGAAGAAAACAACGGCGAACTTGTCGAGGAAGCAGTACTCTATATCAATGGTTCATTCCGTTCTCGTGGAAGCTTCTTCTATCGATTTGATGAGCTCAATCCACATTTATTCAATGACTCCGAGAATTGATCTGGATATGTCGAACTCATCTGGTTCTGCTCGGCCTTCGAATCACCATCAAGAAGATAACCCCAAATCGAACTCCAAGGATCAAAGGGAAACCTTGAAAAATTGCAGCTTTTGGTTCTTCCAATCAAGAAAAGAGATAATCGTATATTGCTTTGGAGTGTTTGGAAACGTAATCAAAGTTGTTCTCAAATAACTCTTGGACGCTGAATAAAAAAAAAATTTATCAAAAAATCAACCAATAAGATTAAGAGAATTAATCCTAGAAGCTCTTTATGAGTGCCACGTATTAAGAAATCAAATTGACTTCTTTTTTAATATATAGAGAATAATAAAAGTTCTATCCGTCGAAGAAAAAAAAAGATGTCATTAGAGCATCTCCAAAAAGACACTCTATTTTAGAGTTTACAAAACTCTATTTTTGAAGTTTCAATGTGTTCTTCTCCAAAAACAAAACTTCAAATCTAACTTTAAAACTATTTGTATTTACTCTAGGGTCCTTATATTTGTAATATTTAATATAAATTCATAATTTTCTATGAAAAACATAACAATAATATTAATTAAAAATATTTACTCTAAAATATAATACTGTAAATAGAAATACAGAACTAAATAATAAAATACAAAATATCACATTATTTCAGAAAATTATTTCCATAATGCTACATATTTAGTTACACAATACTTATTTGGATAATATTTGGAGATTTTAAAGGTTTCAGAGAAAATTTACCATACTATTAATATTGTTGTAATATTTAAATTTATATAATATGTATGCTTTTCATGTACCTTTTTAAAAAGTTTTTTTTAAGTTTATTTTGTAATATTCGCGAGTCTAGTTTTAGTTTTAAAATAATACTATAAATTTTATTTTAAATTTTTATGTATAAAACTTAAATTTATAAAAACAAATCTGAAATATTTATAAAACATAATTTCCGACAAAATATTGAAAAATCATAAGTATAATATATAATTAATTGTAAGGATCAAAATGCAAATAAAAAGATGAAACTTCAAATTTGAAGTTTTAGGAATTGAAACTTCAAAATGAAGTTTCACTCCCCAAAACTTCAAATTTGAAGTTTTGAAGTTTCTTTTTGGAGAACCAAAAACTCTATATTTGGTGTTATAGAGTGTCTTTTGAAGATGCTCTTAGTATCTGTGAGATTTGTGGCCCAATTAAGCCCATATGACTTTTTACGGGCTTAAAATGAATCAACATAGAAAGAACCAAAAAAAAAAACAGAAACTCAACAGAAGCCTAAAACAAAACACCAGAGCTTTGTCCACCTTCCATTTTAAAACATCCACCAGGCTTATCTCTCCACCTTATAACTTCCACATAATTACAGCACAGACCAGTACACACACTAACCGTTATTCGTTACACAACACAAGGGTAAAACCGTAAAACACTACCCTTCTTTCGGTCTCCTCCTCCTCTGCATCCTCTATCTCCAACCATTAACTTTTTTCAGAAAGATAACATTAACAAAAATTCAAATCCTTAACCAAAAAAAAAGATAGAAACTTTACATTTATGATTTAAGTACACGTCTACATATAACTCGTAAGATCAATCCAACTCCACTCTCCCAAAGATGAAGGCGTCAATAAAGTTCCGCGAGGAGAAGAACCCTCTCTTCCGAGCCAAGGTTCCTCTCAACATCCTCGGCCTCCCGTTCCAATCCGGAATCGTCGCCGGAGAATCCAAAGAACTCAGCCTCAACCTCACAACCTTCTTCGAATCCGGCCCTTCTCTCAAACTCGCTTACCGCCCCAACTCCTCCGACAACCCATTCTCCCTCATCGTCAAAACCGGAACCGGACCCTTCGGTTCTCCGATCTCAACCTCCATGCTCATGAGCGCCGAGTTCAACCTCCTCGGCAACAACAACAACACCCCAACCTTCATGCTCCACTTCAAGCCCCGATTCGGCGACTTCTCCGTCAAAAAGTCTCATTCTTCCTCCGGATTCGCCGGAGGTTTGCTCAGATCGGAGGAGGATTCGTCGATCGAGGTCGTGGAGGCTCCGGGGATTAGGAAAGTCACCGTCTTGCCGTCGACCTCCGCCGGAGATATCGCCGGGTTGTTGTCCGGTGTCGAGGTTGCGGCGAGGACGTCGTTGCCGGTGAAGGGACGCGCGGTGGTGAATTTCAGGTGGGGGGTTAGGGTTCCGACGGAGATCAGGCGTGATTTCGATCCGACGGTTGAGATTTCGTTAAGGAGGTTTCCGTTTCTGGTGATGGATAAGATAGGGATCGAACACGTGGACGGGTCTATCAATGGGAAAGAGAGAACAAAACCCGCGAGCGATCCGGGTAAGGTTTCGGGTTCGACGAGAACGAGTGGTGATGATGTGTGTTTGGTGTTGGAGGGGCTTCGGTCGGAGAATAGAGAGTTGAAGAGAGCTGTTGAGGATCTTAGGGGAGTGATGGTGTCGAATGTACGGACATTCTCTCCGGCGGTGATTGATTACGGATCGTATTCGAAGTACCGTGAGGGTGAGAGGGGTAGCAGCAACAACAGTAGTAATGGTAGAGGGAGAGGTGAACGGTGGAGTAGTGAGAGAACGACGTCGGATTATGGAGGGAAGAAGAGCAAGGAAGAGGGTGACGTGGCGGAGGAGCTGAAGAAAGCATTGAAAGGAGCTTCTTCTTGAATGGTATGTGGGAACTCTCCCATGTAGTCTTCTTGATTTAGATATGGCTTTTGTATATATATGCGTTAAATTACTACTGCATTTTGGAAGACTTCTACTTTGAGATTATGTTTTGAACTCGTAAGTTTCTTGATTTGAATCAGTTTAATATGTTCTCACTTAGATATGAGCTGAAATGTATGATCAATATCAAGTATGGTTGAGCTAAAAGGTTTTTTATAAGAGTTTGTGATTTTATTGATTTAAACGAAGTAGGAGATTTGATAGTCTCTAGGAACTAGAAAGTTACGTGGAAGCAATTGATCAGGCACTGTGACTAAGATGTTACAAGGAGTTATTAGTCATGTTTAGTTAACTCTTTGTAGTGGTAAGTGAGAAGACTTCTCTGCCAATTCACAGGACATGTAAATCTTATGATGAATCTATGACTGTTTTGGTGATGAGTGCTTGTAAGTTGGTTCAACAAAAAATGGGAATAGCATCAAGCATGTATGATTTGCTGCGTATTTGTGTGATAATCTGAAGGACTGCTAGGTTCTTTGCATGTTTGAACAGTTTGATGGAGAATTGAACCCTCTGTTGAAGAGGGAAGCTTTCCAGGAAGGAGATGAGCTATTTTTTCAATCCTCACATACCAATCCTATCTTCTGTAGAATAAAGCATTTGATAATAAGGCGCTGGAATCATCATGTTCAACACTTTAACACTGACCCGTTTCTTATCTAATCCCAGCAAAAAGAAATAAAGAAAGATGTTCTTAGTGATTGTACAAGAACTAAAGAGGATTGTACAAGAGCTAAAGAGCTCAATCAATCAAGTGCATAAGAGGCTTTTTTGGTGATACTCATCATTGTCCTGCACCAAGTCCAGGAGGAGTTTCAAATTCAGGATCTTCCCCAATTCTCCACTTAATATCTCCAACCGGTACCTGCAATGAATCATTTTGAGATCAGATCTTACAGAGAAAAGAAGCTGACAACAGTTAAACTGTGTACAGTATTACCTTTCTAACATCAATCCAGCTTAACGTTTCATTCATCCACATCACGTTCAGATCTAAAGTCTCCAGGCGATGCTTCCCCTAGCAAAAGTAAACTTCTCAGAACATGAACAAACGCATAAGATAGAGAAGAACACACAGTAAAGAGTTTGTTTTATTACCTCTTTTGCGTTATACTCTTTGATCACCAAGTACTCGAACTCCTCTTCGCCAGGCATTTTCACAAGTACCCTTCTTCCAACTAGATCCTCCGGATAAACTCTCCCCCACTTTGAGCGATTTGTAGCAACATAAGTCAGCTTCCTTGCCTGCTTAAAAGTAAAAAGATGAGATCAAGAAACTGAAAGCTTATGTAAAAAGCCAAAATCAAAAGCTCTGCTTTACAGGTTGTCTTGTGGTCACTGGCTTCACTTCTACTATCTTCTTCGTTTCCTTCACTTCTGAATCAACCCTGAGGAAGCAACAAAAATGGTTTCAAGTCATCGAAAGTTAAACCCTTTATGATAAAAGTATATACCTTTGTTGATAAGCAACAAGATTCTTCTTAATGTTATCCTCAAAAGAGACGCGAGTTTCTTGACCAATACTCCACTCGTTCATAAGCTTCTCTATGATCTCATCCCTCTTCTGAAGCAACACCAGCACAAACCCAATATGATATATCATAGAAGCAACACACACAAGATTTGATGAAGAGAGATGTGTTACGTTTCCTAATGATAAGGTTTCAACTCTGAAAGCGAGAAGAACAGAGTAGAAAGCTCTTCTTTTTAGTTCGTTGAGTTTCTTTTGCCTTATAAACTCTTCTGAGAACTCGTCTGTCATGTCTTTGTCATCATCATTGGAACACTCTGAATCTTTCTCTGGTTTTGACTCTTCAGCCATTGATGTATCCTCTGCATCACAGGAGTAACAGAATCAAGATCAAAGTACAAGAAGAATCACTAGAAAACCCTAAAGAGATTGCGATCGAAATGTTACACAAGAAGTTGATTCGTGAGGAGTTTCTGTAACACACGTACCTTCGAGAGGATCTGAGTCTTGATCTTTCTGATTCGCCATTAGAGAGATAAAGAGAGAGGGAACAATCGATGGAACAGAGGAAACCTTTGAGCAATCTCTGGTGTTGTAGAGGTGAATGATATGTATAGGACTTACGAAAGAAGGTAAGGTTTTTGTGTAGTGTAACAAACTTTGACGGTTTACTTGAACGAGTCACTTATTTTCAGGAGTTAGTTTTTTTTTGTCAAGAAACAAGATGATTAACAGTGGGAAATTAAAACAGTTTTGACGTAAAATTAGTGGATTCAGTTGAAAGAATTGACTTCTTCTTTTTAACATTCATTTAGTCTAATATTTTTGTTTATTTATTTCTTTTTTGATAAAATTTACTTGATTTCATTTTTGATAAAATTTACTTGATTTCATTTTTTTTTAATTGTGATAAACTCCTGTCGAGTGATCCGATTAGCTCCATGATGAACATACTTAATGCTACAGAGTGTATTGACTACCACATTACTTGACCCAGAGTGCCTTCCGACTAATATCCGAGAATAGAATGATTATTTTTTTACAGTTCATCATGTTAATCATTTGGGTCGATTCCCAAATCCAAATTGGTTTAATAATGATAATTTAATTCATAAGGAGAATTGAACTCAAGATCACATACCACGAAATTACCATTAGGCTATCATTAATTTGGTTCACTAAAACGATTAAACAAAAAACAAAAACAAAAACTACTCATTAAATTTTAATCTAGATGTAATGGATATCATCAATATCTTGTTCACCGTGTACACCAGATGCTCTGTTTTTGGGTAGAAGGAAAGATAGATAATTAGGAAAAGGAGAGTGATGAAACCCTAGAGATGAATGGTAAGCTTCACGGCTGACAAAAAAAAAAATGGTAAGCTTCACGTTGATGGAGAATCAGTTACGTGCTAACCAAGTCTGCATGGTTTCACTTGCATATTACAATGAAATGTTTTGACCTAACGTACCTTGTCGATTTGCATTTTACAGGAGGTATGTATATCCGTTGATGTAACCGCATGTATTCATTATATAATATATTTCTAGGTATCTACATATATAAAGTCATAAACTGCAAAGGTCAACGAAATATGGGGTTGTGAAAAGATGACTCTATATCATGAATACTAATTGCTTGACAAAAAAATCATGAATACTAATTACCTATTTCATTAAAAGCCAAAAAGTTCTAATCAAACGCATAATGTCTGGTACTTTGTTGTCTTGAAGTCTTGGACAATGAAACTATGCATAGAATATTGTAAAAATAAAAAGAAAGAATAGTGGAAGAAATTAAAAGTATCCATTAGAACTCATGTTTAGTTGTAATATAAAAAATACAGTACTACTCAGTCAACCGAGGCTCCATGCTACTTAATTAGAGTGATTCTACTTTCGCTTAAATACGGATAACTTTAAGTTTAAGACGAGGTTATGAAATAGAAACTTAAAGCATAATTCTCTCATGTTTAAATATTAACTAATGGCTTTTAGAATTTTGAAATGAAAGTACTCTACATTTTCAAGATTTGCATCAAATCAATCTATTTTTGTCAATTAACTTTGAATTAAGATGTTTTTTTTTTTTTTGTCACTGGAATTAAGATGTTTTAAGGTAATCTATTTCACTTTATAAATTATGTCATATTAAAGACTTGAACTTCCAACAGAGCCATTTCTTGACTTTTTTTTTATCTTTTGTAATTCGTTTTATTTTCTTTCTCAAAGATCATTTGTAATTCTAATTTTAATTACTTTCCCGTTTAATTAATCTCTTCAAACTTTCTCAAGATTGAGCATAATTAAGTAATAGGCAAGTTGGACTTAGTTTACCAAACACTACTCAAAACTCACAACTAAACTGAAGGTGCCCAATTAATTGGACTCATGGACATCAATAGTTAGTGTCTCTTGTCTTATTAGAGAGTATCATGTTTCACTAACAACCCCCAGAAGTTCAACATCTCGCACATTACCCCAAAAACTTTCAAGATACACTTTCACCACCTTTTGGCAATATTATCCAATCAAGCTAGCTAAGATTTTACAACATGATTATTAACTAATGATACAAAAGTCAAAATCTATGTTTCACATCTGATAATTCACAAACTCCTTTGTAACATTTCTTGAAATCTCCTGTAAGATTCGACTTTCTCGAGCAAGAATTTCTCATGACAATTGGCAATGAACATGTCTGCCAAATGATCAATATCATTATCATCATCATCCACTTCTCCAACATCTCTGATCTCTTCTGAATCTTCTACATCTTTCTCCTTGTGCTCGAGCCACTCGAGGTAGCCAGAGAGCTGAGACTCATCATCTTCCTCACCTTTGATGTCAGAGACAGAAGAAGGGAAAGGTTGAGGGACAGGAACAACATCAGAGGAACACCAGTTATAATGCAACCTGAACGACCCGAAAAAGATCTTGCGTTGATTCTTTGAAGCCTTTCTTGGAAAAAACGTCATGAGCTTTCGTTTCTTGTTGTTGTTGTGTTTAGAGATCTCTAGAAAGATTGATTTGGCTCTAGAGACAGCTCTAAGGAAACGGTAGAGAGGGTGCGCGAGGAGATTTTGGACTAGGGTTTTAAGTTTCATGGACGGTGACGAAGTAGACGAAGATGAAGATGATGATGATTTGAGCTCCATGACATAAAGACTCAAAAGAGAGACTCTTTCTTTCTCACACTTATTTTGTGTTTTTTTTTTCCTCTCTATGCATTAAACTGAACAACACTCGCGGGACTTTATACAAGATGTTCCTGACTTCTCTGCCACTCACTTCTTTGTTATTTCTGAATAAAGTTTTTGCACTAGTATGCGTTTTTGTAATTTAGTTTTCTCCTAAAATTATTGTCCTGTGTAAATAGTCTCTTATCTTATTTTATTTTTGTAGCACGATTATAAACTTTCGTAGATTTTTTCTCTAAGTTAAAGTGGATTTGTTATTTCATAATTCTTAGCAAGAAAATGTTGTTATAGACATTACAAATATTTAAATAAGAAAGGTTCTTGATAAGTTAGGTGTGATTTGTGTTAAGTTATCGATTAGGATAGACACGCAAAATAAATGAACCACATACACGTAATCTTTACACATACAATCATAAAACGTAGATTGGTCTGCCTTCTTTGTACTGTATTGCATAAATTTTAAAAACCAATATAATTTTGTGGTTTTACTTCTATTAAATTGATTTTCTGTAAGCTTACTTTGTTTTAGAGGAGACAAATTATGTATATGTGTCGTCAACACAAGAAGTAGAGTGAGCCACAACGTAGATTGGTCTGTCTTCTTTGTATTTTATTGCATAAAACCAATATATTTTGTGGTTTTTCTTCTATTGAATAGATTTTCCATAAGTTTACTTTTCTGAAAAATAAATTGATGTATATGTGTGGCGCAACACAAGGAGTAGAGTGAACCACAAAAGGGTTTGGCTGAGGACTGAATTTTCAACTCCTAATTAGGTATCGGGAAGAGATCAATCTAATTAAAACTTTTCGTAAGGTTAAAGAAACCAAATTAACCACTTCCTAGTATTTTTTTGGCGTTGTAATAATATTGTTTTGTGATCTCAGATTCCCACCACTTTATGTCTCACTTCTGTTAATTTGATATAACTAATTACAAACGCAGACAACCTTCTGAATAATCTATAATATTTTATAGAGGAAAAAATAACTTTATAAAATGTTATATACTTTTTAATCAACAATTAATAGATATATCAGCAAGCTTGTGGATAGTGTTTTGAATAAGGACCACAACTCATCCTACGACTTCTTTTAAGTTATAAGTTTATACACACTTCTTAACTTCAACCAATGCCCACATTTCCCAAACTTAGATCAGATCGATAACAATGATTTATTATATTACAATATATATGTAAAACTATCATTTTGTAATTAATTAGGAATTAATTAATTATTGATCATTAATTAATTTTGTTGGCTGGTGTTCATTTGGATCTACGAAGGGATTAAATTTAGGCAATCGGATCCACCTTGTCGTCATGGAATCTTGGACCAGTTGCAGGAATTTTTAGTGGTTCATAAGCCAAACAAATCCCAAATAAGCACATGTCTTGTACACACAATTATATATCGTTAATTACATATGCATGTATTAGCTAATTTTTTTTTCGAAACACTAGTTAACTAGCATGTATTAGCTAGTTAGTAATCACAATCATTGATTTAATCTCCACACACATATACTGGAAAAATATTGATTTTGGTAATAACAAATTTGTCATCCTTGTTTGCAAATATTAAATGTTATACGGAGAAACTATAAGACTATTTCTCTAATTTGAATTTAGATATATATATATAGCATAACTTGTTTTGTGGATGATATAAATAAGTTAACTATATCTCTGATGTTCACTTTTTAAATAGCCGCGAACGGCGCTTAATGCTTAAGCTTCGCTGAAAACCTCAAAGACCGAGGGTATTATATAAAACGAATCACACTATTTCTTAATAACTAAATCTAATATATCCAAAGTGGCGATCTGATCTAAAGGTAGTCTTTTAAGAGATACTAGATTTCGACCCGCACAACCGTGCGGGTATATTAATACGAAAATATTTGAAATTATATGATAAAATTTATCAATAAATCACTATAAGAAAACTCGTCCATTACTAGGACGGGTTTTCCTCGTTAGTTCCTAGTAAATGGTCTTTTACTAGGAACTTACGAGGAAACGCGTTTCCTCGAAACACATTCATCGTAAAGCCATTTTCCTCGTAAGGTCGTAGCGAATTTACGAGGAAAGCTTTCCTCGTAAAGGCGTGGTAATATTTTCCTCGTAAGGTTCTCGTAAGCTTTCCTCGTAAGCTCGTAGTAAACATTTCCTCGTAAGGTCGTAGTGATACATTACGAGGAAATTACTAGGACTGTTTACGAGGATATTACTTGGAACAATTACGAGGATTTTGCTTGGAAATGTTTTTTTTCCTATTAAAAAAAATAATTATAAATAATTAATTTATTTTTTAAAAATAAAAAAAATCAAATTATATATAAAAAAAATAAAAAACAAAATATTTTATAAATAACTAGATAATATACAAAAAAAATTTAAATTCATAATATACAAATAAAAATAAAAGAAACTACGGATGCTGGTCGTGAAATTGCTGAACGAACCGGTCGTCGTCCCGGCTCGGCAAATTCTCTCCATAGTTGGTTGCCGGCTGTGACTGTGATGGCGGAGGATGTTGGGTACTTGGAATCCCTACACGTTCCCGTCTCTGACGTAACAGCTCCTGCACTTGCGGGTTTCCAACCGCCATAATGTCGAGGATATCGGTGAGAGAAGTGA
This sequence comes from Eruca vesicaria subsp. sativa, assembly GCA_932364175.1. Taxonomy (NCBI): domain Eukaryota; kingdom Viridiplantae; phylum Streptophyta; class Magnoliopsida; order Brassicales; family Brassicaceae; genus Eruca; species Eruca vesicaria. Next base: position 394,654 of record CAKOAT010581820.1, read on the forward strand.
CATTCTCGGTGAGCGAAGTCACTTGAGACTGCGTCGCCTGCAACTCCGAGCGCAGCTGATCATTGACATCGTGCTGCTCCTGATGATAAGACGATGTCGCTGCAGGGACATCGTTAACCGAGCCAATCCCGATGA
>CAKOAT010582931.1:0-18664 GCA_932364175.1 Eruca vesicaria subsp. sativa
TGACGGAGAAGAATGTGTCATACAAACTTTTTTTTTTGTTCACCGGAGATATGGGACTGTTGATTTTCCAGTGTAACTGTTGATGACACAAAATTATGATGTGGATTTAATAATTAAAATTTGTATCAATAGTAACAAAATTAAACAAGGGTGTTTATTGTAATTTACTAGGAGTCTAAAAACATTCTAGTAATTTTTAGAAAATATATACTATTCTAGTCATATACAAGCTTTTGTGTATCATTCTAGTAATTTTCTCTAAATAATAATCTCTTTTGTAGGTGTTTTAGCATGGAGAGTACACTTGAAGAAGACGAAAAAACTTATGCTGAGATAAAGCAAACCAAATGGAGGAAGATGAGTCAGAGTTAGATATTATGCTGGTGATGTTATTTAATATAGCAACAGCTTATGTGAGGAGTGACAATCGCATACAGTGCCCCATTTGTCGGCCAATCACTAACATTAGTTATGATTACATTCAAATGCTTTGAAAGAGGATCCTGAGCACTTTCGGTCACTATATCGCATGTATCCAAGCTCATTTCAAAAGTTTTGTGATCTTATTAGAATTAAGACAGGTCTAAGAGATACCCAAAATATATGCATTGAAGAAATGATGGCCACATTTTTACTTGTTGTTGGTCAAGGTTTGAAATATGGGTACACAAAAGACACATTCAAGAGATCAAAGTTCACTATCAGTGAAAATTTTCAAAGTCTTACGAGCACTAAATACCTTAGCACCTGATTTGATGGCAAAGCCTGGAGTTACAACGGCTGCAAAGATAAGTGAGAGCACAAGATTTCATCTCTATTTTAAGGTACATATAAAACTAAACTAAGTTATGTTAAGTTCTTTTGTTCAATTTTTTTATTGGAAGTCTCCATTTTAATATTTATAGGACTGTATTAGAGCTATGTATGGTAAACATACTTTTGCAATGATACCAACTTCTGATGTTCCAAGCTATCATAATCGCAACGGATTTGTATCACAAATTGTGCTTGCTGGTTGCAACTTTGATTTGGAATTCATGCATGTTCTTAGTGGATGAGAAGGATCAGCTCATGACTCAAAATTTTTAAGTAATGCTTTGACAAGGCACAGGAGCAGACTAATCGTTCCAGAAGGTATGTACTTAAGTTTTAGTAAACAAATTATATGTGCATAACTGTTTGTTCATTTACAATATGAATTTTAGGGAAATTTTATCTTGTAGACTGTGGATTTGCAAATCGTCAAAAGTTTTTAGCTCCATTCAGACGTACTCGCTATCATTTACATGAGTTTAGAGGTGAAGGTCGTGACCCTAAAAACTAAAATGAGCTGTTCAATTTGCGGCATGCATCTTTGAGAAACGTGATCGAACGAATTTTTGGTATTTTCGGATCTCTTTTTCTGATTTTCAAATCAGCCTCCTTTTTCATTTACAACACAAGCAGAATTGGTTTTAGCTTGTGCTGGATTACATAACTTTCTACGGAAGCATTTGTTGGTCTGATGCTTTTCCAGAGGAAGTGATTTCTCCAAACAATGACCACACAAACTTTGAAGAAATTGTTCATGTAGGTGCTCTTGAACCTCAACAAAGAGAATATACTAACAACTGGAGAAACAAAATAGCTTTTAGTATGTGGAATGATGCTGTCGAAGTTGGAAGTCAGCGTTAATGGTGAAGTACATCAATAGAATGATTTCATTGCTTTAGTTTTCTGAATAATTTGTAAATCACTTTCGTGTGTTATGGTGTTATCTCTTTGGATTTGTCGTTTTTGATGTGTTGTCCTTTGACATCAGAATCTCTTTCATAGCTTTCTAATCTATTATATATTGTTTGTCTTTCAAAAGTGAACCTGAAAAATAATCCCTCTCACGTATGATATATATCTATTTGATAAAGAGATTTGTTTTTCATCTCAACTTTGAGAATACAAGGATTAACACTAGTATTTTGAAAGTCATGATTCATGAGTTAAAATGTAAAAAAAAACATTGTTCCAATATCTCTATAATATAATAAAATTACAAAATAAAAAAAATACACAACTTTTTAAATAACAAAATATTTTAAATTAAATTATAATACCAATAACAAAATATTTGTAAGGAATTATAAAATCACCACACCAATTACGCAAGAGTTTTTTAAAATTTAAAAATTATATTACCAATAACAATAGAATCTTTAAATTCTTCAAATCTTTACAAATCAACCTCCCACTAACACTCCTGGCTATAAAATACACAACTTTTTAAATAACAAAAGATTTTAAATTAAATTATAATACCAATAACAAAAGATTTGTAAGGAATTATAAAATCACCACACCAATAACGCAAGAGTTTTTTAAAATTTAAAAATTATATTACCAATAACAATAGAATCTTTAAATTCTTCAAATCTTTACAAATCAACCTCCCACTAACTCTCGTTGACCTTCTAGGCCAGGGTGGAACCATTTGTACCTTAGTTGTCACCCTGGGGGATGAAGACTTCCATTACTAATTATTGAACTAATTTTATCACCGTCTGGAAACTTATTATTTCCAACCGTAGGTTATCCGTTTATTATAGTTCATGACAACTGGGCTGCAAAATTTTTAAAATATAAGATGACGTATTTTGCCAAAAAAATATTGATTTATATTTGTGGCAAAATATTGATTTATATTTGTGACAAAAAATATCAATTTTGAAAGTCATTTTAAATCTATCGTTAGTCAACTATAATTGTTGACTAACAATATGACTAAATTGGTATAGTCGATAAAACTTTATGATTAAAATGGCTTTTCGATAAAAATTAGGTGTTTTTTGGCTTACAAAAAAATTGATACTTTTTTCAATCAAATTTAAAAAATTGATGATTTAAATGACAATTTTCTTTTTCTTATAATGAGCCACTACGTGTTTAGGTGCAAATTTGCGATAGTAATATACTATGAATAAATATATATTATATTTTATAATGTTTTAATTTATGAATACTAATTAAAATCATAACTTTTATCTTCAAATAGTTTGATAATCAAAAATTTCATTATATATATTTTAGAAGAGTTAAGAGATTTAAAATAATTGAACAACATAAATCTAATTTGTAAAATAAATTCTATTATAATTGTTTAAAGCAATACATTTTTCTTTTATTCTAACACATGGACACAGAATTATCAAAACCCTCAAAAGAGAGAAATAAGTGTTTTTTTGTATCTCCAAAAATATTTTCGGAGGCTTCTATAACTCTGACATCGGCTTTGCAATTTTTTTTACTTATGTTTCCTTGATTGTTTGATTGTATTCCATTTATTTAAATATAAAAACTGAAATTATTTTCTATGTGTTTCTTTTAAAAGATTTGGAAAACAAAAATTGGATATGACTAAAAATGATTAAATTCTATTTTACGATATGAATAAGGTATTCAAATCTAATTTCAGAAAATCAATTTTTGAATTAGTTTATACTTTATTATCGGTATAAATAAATCAAAATCTTAAAATCATCAAATATGGAGATTGTAACAGTTTTTTTTTTTAATTCCACCTATGAACTTACGTATAACCAAAAATTACTTAAATAACTTGTTTTTGAATATATTGTAAAAATGAGATATAATTTATATAAATTATAAATCCTTATAAATATACATATATATGATTATAAATATATTTATAACCATTTACAAACAATTATTTATAAACATTACAATTATGTATATAAATAAGAGACAAAAATAAACAAATTGATGAAACCTTATATTTTCTTTCTGTAATTCTGCTATTAGTTATCATAAATCATTATTTGTAAGAAATTTTGTGTTTTTTGGTAACTTATATTAATTGGTTCTAAATTTTATTTTATTTTTAGATCTCATTAAAATATAATTACTAAAACAGCAGTCAAATCATAACATTTTTAAGAAACTCCACCTATTAGTGACATATAAGCAAAAGACACTTAAGTGATTTCTCAATTAATATATAGTAAAATCTTAGTCATTTAAAAAAATAATATATATATATATATATGATTATAAATATTCCAATTTTACTTTGTAATTAAAATTGTAAAACATGACTAAATTTTGAATGATTAAAAATGTAAATATTTAACGCTTCTTTTTAAATCAGATGTTTCAAGTTATTTTCTTATTATTGTATACATTTGAAAATATATTTATGATAAACATAAGGATATATTTGTTTCCTAATATTGCTTGGATTATTTGGAAAATAAATTTATTTATGGTTATTTTTTGTTTTTAGAATCCAATTAAATAAATCAAAAATGAAAAAAACATAGACTAATCAAATTATAAAAATTAATCCTACAACTCACCTATGAATAACATGTGTATAAAATTCACTTACATGACTTCTTAATTAATATATATATATATATATATATATATATATATATATATGAGGTGATGATATATTTCCTACAACAAAAAAATCTTTAGACATATTCAAATTTTAATTTTTTCTTAAAATGATAGATTGATAAAACATGAATAAATTTTGAATGGTCAAAAAATGTAAAATAGTCAAATGCTTTTTTTTAAAAAAAAAATATGTCTTGAGTTAATTTTTTTTATCATTGGATGTATTTGACAATAAACTTGTCATAAACTTAAGGATATATTTTTATTTGAATATTGTTTTGATTACTTGGCAAATGATATAGTTGGTTTATGGTTATTTTTATTTTATAAAAATTCATTTCTCTCAAATGGCATTTTTTAGAAAACAAATTGTCACAAAATAGCACTCGAGGAAGAAAATGACCAAAAGAGATTTCATTCAAAAGATAAAATATTTTTGTGCCTTTTTCTTTATAAATTTGTAAATAATAAATATATAAATAAATATAAAAATAAAGAAATAAATATAACTTTTTAATATTTCAGATTATATGTTTCCAGAATTGCACTTTTTCTATAATGAAAATTTTGAAATTCTTTTAAAACACTTTTTTATTTTTTCGTTTTCTTTTTGAAATTCGAAACTGCTTTTTGAAACTATTTTAAAAAAAAATTGTTTTGAAATTTTTAATAATTATTTTCTATTTTTGAATATTTTAAACCTTAAACTCTCCCAAAACCTCACCCTTAACTATAAAAAAATGTTTTGGGTTTTTAATTCTAAGAGTACAAAAAGAATTTCAAAGTAGAAAATCACCAAAAGAATTTTTATTGAAGGGAAAATATACTCTTATACTCTTAGAATTAAAAACCCAAAACATTTTTTTATAGTTAAGGGTGAGGTTTTGGGAGAGTTTAAGGTTTAAAATATTCAAAAATAGAAAATATATAGCAAATATATATTAAAAATTTCAAAACAAAAGTTTTTTTAAAATAGTTTCAAAAAGCAGTTTCGAATTTCAAAAAGAAAACGGAAAAAATAAAAAAAGTGTTTTAAAAGAATTTCAAATTTTTCATTATAGAAAAAGTGAAATTCTGTACGCTTTTCTGTGAATAACATGTGTATAAAATTCACTTACATGACTTCTTAATTAATATATATATATATATGAGGTGATGATATATTTCCTACAACAAAAAAATCTTTAGACATATTCAAATTTTAATTTTTTCTTAAAATGATAGATTGATAAAACATGAATAAATTTTGAATGGTCAAAAAATGTAAAATAGTCAAATGCTTTTTTAAAAAAAAAAATATGTCTTAAGTTAATTTTTTTTATCATTGGATGTATTTGACAATAAACTTGTCATAAACTTAAGGATATATTTTTATTTGAATATTGTTTGGATTACTTGGCAAATGATATAGTTGGTTTATGGTTATTTTTATTTTATACAAATTCATTTCTCTCAAATGGCATTTTTTAGAAAACAAATTGTCACAAAATAGCACTCGAGGAAGAAAATGACCAAAAGAGATTTCATTCAAAAGATAAAATATTTTTGTGCCTTTTTCTTTATAAATTTTTAAATAATAAATATAAAAATAAATATAAAAATAAAGAAATAAATATAACTTTTTAATATTTCAGATTATATGTTTCCAGAATTGCACTTTTTCTATAATGAAAATTTTGAAATTCTTTTAAAACACTTTTTTATTTTTTCCGTTTTCTTTTTGAAATTCGAAACTGCTTTTTGAAACTATTTTAAAAAAAAATTGTTTTGAAATTTTTAATATTTATTTTCTATTTTTGAATATTTTAAACCTTAAACTCTCCCAAAACCTCACCCTTAACTATAAAAAAATGTTTTGGGTTTTTAATTCTAAGAGTATAAGAGTATATTTTCCCTTCAAAAAAAATTCTTTTGGTGATTTTCTACTTTGAAATTCTTTTTTGTGAAAATAAATTAAAAGAGATTATTTTAGAATTAAAAACCCAAAACATTTTTTTATAGTTTGGGTAATATATGCATGGTAGATGGTTCTTGGACCTCTACAGATTCTTTCAGTGGTTGTGGATGGGTTTTGAATGATACCCTCGGAAACAGTAACTTAATGGGGTTGCGCAATTTTGATCGAGTGGAATCGGCGTTGCATTCAGAGTTGGAAGCATTGTGGTGGGCAATGGAGAATATGCTTCAACATTCGCCATGTCAGAGCTTTGGAACTGATTGCAAAGAGATGATTGAGATGCTCAAGAATCCTAGTGCATTGCCTAACTTCTCAACAGAACTGAAAAAACTGGAGACACTGAAGATCTGTTTCCCTGATTTCAAGATTTTTTATGTCCCCAGATTACAGAATCGCGTTTCTGATTCTCTAGTTAAGACAGCTAGATCTTTTTATCGTAAACTTGTGTACGTTGGTTGTTCTATTCCGGTCTGGATTCCCAGACCACCTCATGTTCCTTGAGTAATATATCAGCCGTTTGATGTCAAAAAAAAAAAAAAAAATGACATTGGTACAAAATTATTTAAATGACTACACAATTAAGAGGATGTCGCAGACGGGAAGGTTTTTAAAACAGCTCCCAATATATCCAGAGCCGGCCGTGACAATTATATGCCTAGAAGCATATATAAAAACGTGGCCTAAACATATTAACTGATTTAAATTATTTCTAAGTACTTCAGATGGGCATCGACGAACCTTCAACCCATTATGTAACCACTAATGCTAATAATACTTGTTTGTCAAAATGTTGCCATTAAAATACATTATCTTCTCTCGCTTCGGTCAACGGTCGGCTCTTTATATATCAGGTGGTCATATTCTCCTCCTTTCACAGTAGCTACACAAAGGGGCTTTCTTTGATTTGAGATTGTTTGCGTGTCTGGGCTGATCCTCCATCCTGTTTCATTACAAAAGAAATGGGGATCTTGGGTGAGATTGTGAAGAAACCAGATGAAATATACCCGCTACTGAAGTTGAAAATGGCAGTTAAGAAAGCCAAGAAGCAGATCCCACCTGAGCCACACTGGGGATTTTGCTACTCAACGCTCCACAAGGTTTCTAAAAGCTTTTCTCTCGTTATTCAGCAACTAGGTACCGAGCTTCGCAACGCTGTACGCTTTCTCCCTCCATCTTTGTCTCTTAGCCCGTATTACTGCATGCTTGTGTAACTTGTGTTATTCAGTGGGTTTGTGAGTGATTAATATATGTGCGAGTAAATATGGATGACTTTTGAATTCTTTATTCCTGTGAGGTTGTACATACTTTATAGTTTACATGTAGCCTTTTTATTTTAAAATTTCTAAGATCATCTCTAACTCCCTATATTTTTTTCTATAATCTATACTATTAAATCAGAATTCTAATAGGGATTCTCACATTAGTTTTTAAGTTAATTACAACAGAATGTCATTCATATTTAATTTTGCAATTAATATTATTAATTTAAATTAAACAACTGATTATTCCCTATATTTATGGTAACTAATAACTTTCCATATTTTTTTGAATGATAGTATTCTAATTTTTATGGAAACTATATTCTCCACTAATTTGAATATCATTTTTCATGCATAGTATTATTTAACGATTGAATATGAGTATATATATGAAAATTAAAAATATATATTATTTACTATGTCATTTGTCCATAGTATTAATATACCAATTCAAGTGTCAATTTTTTTTATGTAAGTTAAATATTAGATCTAAAATAAATAAATAAACAAAATTTATCATATATTATTAAAAACAAAAAAAAATTTTATAGCATTAAATTTTGTTTTTTTCAATTATCATTTTTCATTTTCTTCAAGTGACATAGTAAAATTTTCATCAAAGTATAAGAAATTGAAAAAATTCAATTTTATATAATATTAAATATATGATTTATTTAATCAAATTTTTCATTTTAAAATTGGTTTTTAACATATCAATCAATATTGTATCGCTGATTAATAGCGAGTTTTTGGATTTTTACCAAGTTTTATCAAAATTTTAATTAACAATCTTTTCATTAAATCGAAACCGAATTATACACAGGTCATATGGTCAATCTATTTAGTATGGAACTTGGTCAAATATTACCTAAAAAAAAAAAAAAATACTATAATGTAACATTTTTAAATACTAATAAAACAACTTTTAAATTATTTGTTTTCTAATATAAGTTATAAATTGAATTCAGTTTTATGAAAATGGTAAAACTTTCCGCGCTTTAAAGCGCGGATTGAAATCTAATATTATTTAAAGTCAAATCTATTCTAACCACCTCTATTACTCTCTATAAAATAGATAACTCTATTTTTACTCTATATTTAAGAGAAGAAACAATATACGGTTGACATGGCCAATGTGGGACCATTTATTTATACCTTAGACCATGATTAACCACAATATCTTAATTGAGATTCTTAGCTTTATCTAAGAGACAGTTCTTAGTTTTCTTATATTTTAACTAAGAAAAGCTAAGAATCGTCTATTAAATAAAAGATATAAGAGGCGTCTCCTAGCCGAAAAGTGTAAAAAAAATGTCAAATCATGAGTAAGAACCACGACTAATAGAATGGGGTTACTCATGCTCTTAGTTATCACCTTTGGCAATGAAGACTTCATTACTAATTCATTGAATTAATTTACAAAAAAATAATATCTCTCTATTTTTACTATACATATAGAACTACTTTTAATATTAGAATAAACTCCACCTCTTTATAAAGTTACCCTGTTTAAAAAAAATGTAAAATACATTAGACATGGTCTTATTTTTTGAATTTTCTTTGTGTAGGTGTGCGTGTTCTACTTGATTCTCCGAGCTCTTGATACCATCGGTTAGGGTCTCTTAACTAGATGCCGCTTTTCTAAGATCTACAAATCTTGTGTTCTTTTAGAAAAATGTTATTCATATTACATACATATATTCCTTCATAATACAGAGGATGACACAAGCATACCAACTGACGTCAAGCTTCCAGTTCTAATAGCTTTCCATCGTCACATATTCGAACGTGACTGGCACTTTTCATGCAAGTCATCTAAAGAATTTCCTTGAATCTTTGATCTTCACATTCCCATGTTAAATAGATAACTGAGTGTTTAGCTAACTTGTTTTACTTACTCACCATTAGGTGGTACGAATGAGTACAAGGTTTTAATGGACCAATTTCACCATGTTTCTGCCGCTTTTCAGGAACTTCGAAAAGGGTTAGTTCTAAAATATTTTTTCCCTATGATGTTCTGTTCCGTCTTTGCAATTTCAGAGCTCCTGTAGTTACAGTCTTTTGATTGGTGTACTAATTATGTGTTAATTTTCTTACTTATACGTACAAAGGTACCAAGAGGCTGTCGAGGATATTACTAAAAGAATGGGTGCAGGAATGGCCAAGTTCATTTGCCAGGAGGTTGGTGATGCGATTCATTTTTTACTGTGGTGACAAGCTGACTTGAGCTAACTAGGGCTTAAATGTTTCAGTTAGCCTAGTTAAATTTACTTAGATGCTCAGCCTAAGAATCTAATGCACTTACGAAAACTACTGATCCATCATTTTAAGATTTGGATATACTATCAGCACTTGGTTAGGCTACTGACTGAGCTTTCCTTGTTATAAAACAGGTAGAAACTGTTGATGACTATGATGAATACTGCCACTATGCTGCCGGACTTGTGGGTTTAGGCCTGTCAAAACTCTTCCTCACTTCGAAATTAGAAGTATTGACTCCAAACTGGGAGCAGCTCTCCAATTCAATGGGTTTATTTCTACAGGTATAACAATCTTGTACGGCATGTACAACCTTTCTTCCCATATTGGTCACAGTTACTGATGTCAAAAATCTTGTATTTTGGTCTAAATTTTTATGTAGAAAACAAACATTATTAGAGACTATCTTGAGGATATTAATGAGATACCAAAGCCACGCATGTATTGGCCTTGTGAGATTTGGGGCAAATATGTTGACAAGCTCGAGGTGCATACATATTAATATATTATTTTCAAGTTCTCCAATCTAAAAGTAAGACTATTATTTAATAATGCTCTCTTCTTCTTTTTCCACACAATGTTGTAGGACTTAAAATATAAGGAGAACTCAATCAAGTCAGTGCAGTGCTTGAATGATATGGTTACCAATGCGTTGGTGCATATTGAAGATTGCATGCAGTACATGGATGCATTGCGTGATCCTGCCATATTTCGATTATGTGCCCTCCCTCAGGTTAGAGAGAGAAAATCACATGTGTTCTTGTTTTTTTTTTCTTATCTACTTTAAAACTTGTTACAATTAGGTTCTCGTCTTCAACCTCCTGCAATTGATAGAGAATATTTGATTGGAAGTTAATATTATCTTGATTTAATTTATTTCCTCAATCAGATCATGGCGATTGGAACACTTGCATTATGCTATAACAATGCACAACTATTTAGAGGTGTCGTGAAAATGAGGCCAGGTAAGATGTTTATCTTGAGTATGAGAAAGTAACAAAACAAATACAACTGAAAACCAATGTGTTTGACAACCTTTTCTCTGTTTAGGTCTAACTGCTAAAGTTGTGGATCGCACAAAGACAATGGCTGATGTCTACCGTGCGTTCTATGATTTTTCTTGCATGTTGAAAACAAAGGTATACTAGTAGATCTTTTTGTTATTACCTTCATCTCTCTGTACTATTATTAGACGATAAAATTATGGTACAGGTTAAATTAAACCCAAAATAATATTTACACATGTCAAATATGTGTAATCTTTGTGTTATTATCTTCATCTCTCTGTACATAAGTTAAATTTAATCCAACAAAAATATTCACACCTGTCAAATATATAGGTTGACATTAACGATCCAAATTCCGTGGATACACTAACCCGACTTGAAGCTGTTCAGAAAATGTGCAAAGACAGTGGTGTCCTTCATAAGAGGTACCTACAGTCTTCTTTTTGTTAGCAATAGATGTTCCGAGCCTTAGGGTCATAATTTCTCCGAGACCTGAAGTCAGACTTTAGATATTCTGATTTAAACAATAACTATCCTCACTAAAGGTAGTTTAAACCCTGGACACAACAGAACCAACACCACTACCACTAGGTTACCAACACTTTAGTTACTATCCTTTTGTATATTTTTTCTCTATTGTATCATGCATATATGGCAGCCAAAGAATTCGCCTTTTCTTACAAACATATGCCCTATTATCTGTTTGGTGCTGATATGATAAGAGGAATAGTTTCTCTGAATCAAAAGCTGCACTAGACTTATCACCTTTGTTTCTTAAATCCATAAAATGGTCTCGAACATATTCTTTCTTAAAACCATAAAATGGTCTCGAACATATATCTACTTCTAGAATGTGATGAAGGATCACTATCCTTCTTTTATGATGGGTTCTGACGAATCATTGTATTTCCGTTCAGAAAATCTTACGTTCATAATGAAATGAAGTCAAACCATCTCATGGTAAGTTACATGTTACCCCATTTCCCATAAAAACTTCTCATGTTTGGATAGCTGATGTGTACCTGAAATGCAGAGTGTGATGCTGGTGCTTATATTGGCCATAATAGTCTTTATGTATCACAAAGCAAACCGAGTAACCACATAGGCAATGTAAGCAGTTCAGCCATGGAAATCGGGAGTTGGTAACTAACCCATGCAAGCAATGTTTACAGAAGCCCTATCAGCTACGTCTTGTAAAGCAAGAGTGTTACTATCTCTCTTCTCCTTCTTGTAACCACCTTCTTTTTCATCAGATTTTTAAAATAAAATTGTGGTACAATAAAATTGTCCAATGGGTTGTATATTTATATATGGATTGTATTATGAATTGCGATTATTACCCGAACTGGACCAAACCGAAAAATTTGGTTTTTAGTCAGTTTGGTTAGAAGGTTCGGTTCAATTCAGTTCGCTTATGTAATCAGCTCGTTCAGTTTTCTAAAAAATAAAAAATAACCAAACTGTACTAATTTTAACCAAAACTCCGAACCGAACTAACATAATTAACCAAAATCCAACCCAAAATAACCGAAATTTTTGAATTTTATACGGTTTAAACCAAAAAAAAAAAAAATTAACCAAATTAGCCGCAAAACCAAAAACTTCGGTAATTTTTTTTAAACCAAACCGAATTTTGTTTTGGTGAGATTTTCACCGACCCAAGTGTGTCCAAGCATGCCCCATTGCGGTAACGCTATAAGAAAAGAAGATGATGGTGGTGAGGTCGAGGTTGAATGCTTGTGTGGTCATCAGTTTTGTTTCAATTGTCTATGTGAGTTTGACTATCCTTGCGCTTGCTTGGTGTGGAACCTATTGAAAAAGATGCATGAAGAAGAGTCTGAAACACTTAACTAGATAACGGTGCACACTAGGATATGTCCTAAATGCAGAAAATCTGTTCATAGGAGTGATGGATGCAACATCATAACGTGTATTTGTGGACAACATTTTTGTTGGTTGTGTGGTGGAGCTACTGGACTAAGCCATACATGCACTACTATTGAAGGTCATAGTTGTGGTAAGTTCAAAGAAGACCAGGTGAAGCGAATGGAGAGAGCCAAAAGGGATTTAGAAAGGTATAGACATTATTATCACCAATACAGACCACATACAGATTCATCAAAGCTTGATTATAAATTTAGAGAGATTAATCTTGAGAAGGTGACGTCAGTGTCAGAAAATATCAAAGAAAACTCAGATTATAATATGAAATGGGCATCAAATGGAGCCGATTTGTTGTTCAGATCAAGCCATATTCTCACATGTACATATGCTTTTTCCTTCTACATGTTTGGCGACGAGCTGTTCAAGATGAGATAAGTGATCATCATGTCCTACAGGATGTTCAACACTTATTCTATTAAACATGCAAACATCATTAAAAACCCAGACATGAATTCACCAATATTGTCTAGACGAATTGTCTTTAGAGGAAAATTTGGAAATTGTGTTTATAATTTGATCAATTGAGCAAGCATTCTCGCAAACACTAGGTTGTGAGTTGTTAACAAAGTAATATGTGACCACTTTGTTGATGCGTCAATTAGAACTAAAATATCTAAAGCTTCCATATGGTGGATGAATCAGCCCACAAATGTCTTTCTTGAATACGTTTTAGAAAATTGATTGGTTCATAAATTATCTTGGCTGGTGAAGGCCTTATGATCAATTTCGTTGTGAAGAAGCAGCATATATAATAATTATGAAGAAACTTTTGATTCTTTGGTGGATGCCAACATGAATTTGTGAGTATATTCCACATCATTTTTGAAATGAGATGACCTAATCGGTCATGTCAAACAATAATGTTTTCAGTAAACTTCTGGTTTAGTATGGAATTTTCTTCAGTTGTACTAATTTTAGTTCATAATATAATCTAGTGGAGAATGCAGGTAATCTTTCTGCTACTTTCTTAGAACCATGATTAATACTTGTAATATGAAGAAATTCAATATTTTTTTGATTCATTGTCTTAATATGATATTCATTTCTATAAATATCTTTAAAACTCAATAAATTTATTTGAGACTTAGGGGAATACAATGCATCAATAATTTCGAGTAGTGTCCCCATAAGAAATATTATATTTGCTCTTCCGGAGCCTTCAATTATCTTTGCACTGCATGTTATAGTGCTCACACTTGCTTCTCTATTTATTAAATGAGAATTTTTTTTTTTCAGAATTGTTTGACTGGTTGCACTGTCGGTCAAACATAAATCTCCACCATCCATTTCTATTAAATAAATAAAGAAAATAAATTATTATCTCATATAAAATAATATAATTGATTAAATTCACTAATACAAAAGAAACAACACCATAGTAAGTAAAGCCCAAAATCCAATAAACAAATAAAAACAAAGCATCTCTTAAATAATTATTTCTCAATCGTCAAAGAGAAAATCGGAGAGGTCAAGGTGAGTGGCATCAACAATACCAAAGTCACCCTCTCCACCTTCGGACACCATTTTTGTTTCCACAGTTTTTCCCTTTTGTTTTACTGATTGTTGATACATTTCAATAAGATGCTTTGGTTTACTGCACGTATGAGCCCAATAGTCTTTACTTCCACATCGGTAACATTCATTTGATGGTTTGTTACCATCTTTCTTTTCCCATTTCTTGTGAGAATTAGAGTTCTTAAAATAAAATCCTCAGCCTCGAACTACCATGTCCACGTCCACATATATATCCATGACCATGTCCACAACCACAGCCACGTGTGTAGCCATTTCCACAACCAGTGTTGTTCTAATCAGTTACATTCACTTCAGGGAATGGAGAAGAACCAGTTGGACGTAATCCATGATGTTCATAAAAAAAAATATCATTGTTTTGCTCAGCCACACGGAAACATGATATAAATTGGGAATACTTCTGAAATCCCTTTTCGCGGTACTATGTTTGCATGACAACATTATTTGCATGAAAAGTAAAGAATGTCTTCTCTAGCTTATCAGCTTCCGTGATTTTCTCTTCACATAACTCCAACTTTGAAGTAATTTTGAAAAAGTCTGAGTTGTAATCACTTCCACATTTAAAGTCTTGTAATCTCATATGTGTCCATTCATAACGAGCTTTATGTAAAATCGCAGTTTTCTGGTGGCCGTACCTTTTTTTAAGCTGTTCCAAAAGATTTGTGGATCTTTCACCGTCATGTACTCATAACTTTTCTTTATATTGGTTTTGAGCTTTGATTTCCCTCTAGGATTGTAGCTTCAAGTCCCTTTGCACTAAGTGAAAAGTCGGCATTTAATGCCCAAGACAAATAGTTGTCTCCAATGATATCAAAAACTTAAAATTCAAGACTAGAAATTTGCATAGTTCACTGAAATAATAAAATAATAATTAAAATCTTATATAATGAAATAGAGGCTTTTCTCTCCGTAGGGGAAAAATATGACACTTGGCATTCTATAATTTGCTGATTTTCTTAGGTCCAATTATAAGAATCTTTTATTTTACCTAAGTTCATCTTCATTGTCTTTTTCAATCTCGGACAATCTCTTTTTCTTTCTCTTCTTCACTTCATCAGTTTGCGCTTGATTATAGTATTGTTGTAAATAAGCAAGACACTAAAGACTTCCATATAAGGAAAGGAGAAAGTGTTTATGTCTTATGAATTGGATTCTTCATTTTTTATCTGACTTATATAACTGTGATCGTTGTTGCCTCTGTATCTGTAGATTCTGGTGTTAGTGTTAATGTGTGGACCAGCTATTGCGAGAATAATGGCTACATCGATTTTTCTGTTTGCCATTGTCCAACTTCCACAAGTGTTGATCTCAACTTCTCGAAGACATGTGGTCATGTTCGTTGCTTTAATCGCTCAACTCTTCTGTAAAAGCTTGTGGGTCTACACTTATAATTAAGACTTCTATGAAGTTCATCACATTCTTCTTCTAAGGGTCTGATTGGTTTCCCCGCTATCATCCGCAAACGTAGCTTTTGCGGTTGGTTGCGGTTGTTGGCGTTTTGCAACAATCACTCAAACCGCTCTGAACCGCTTCAAACCGCTCTAAATCTCTTAAATTCAAAAGCTAGTTTCAACTAGCATTTGCGATTGCAGGCGGTTGCGGGAGGGGGATTTTTTTATTTATTTAAAAACAATATAAATACAAAAAATAAAAATATTCAATAAATTTTTTTAATTGGAGTTATAAAAATACTAAAATATATATATGATATTTTAATTAATATTATTAAAAAACTAAAAACAAATAATAATTTTAAAATTTTAAAACTATAACTTTATAAGTATAATTTCTATATTTATTATAATATTATGATTTTGGTATTTTTTATAATACAAAATGTAAATATTTTTAATTTATATTTTAACCGCTACTGCATTTGGTAGTTAATCAGTCATAAATATCCCGCAAATGCACCAATTTGTAATCGCAGTACCAGTCGTACAAATCTCTTAAAACCACAAGAACTGCAACCACCCGCATCCGCAAACTCTCGCAACCGCAACCGTAACCGCTGCATTTGAACCAGTCAGACCCTAAATCATTGTAATCTTCACAAACCCATCAGTCTAGAATGGTGAACTCTTCTCGTCCGCTTGACGATTTGAAGGCATGAAATTGTAGCAATCTGTCGAAGTCCGGTTGCTGAGAATTCGGGATGAGATTACTTCACTTTTTCATGTATTGTATTTGTACCTATGAAATTCTTTTTTGACAACTATGTATATAATCTTTTTCAAAGTATATATAATCTATTAGCTTATTTTGCATACGTACACTCGTGCTAGATGATCTAATTTCAAATTCTCTTAACTTATACAAATAATATATTAGGTAAAAAAAAACTTGCTACATACTATTCCATTCTTAAAGTTAAAAAAATAAAACACTAAATATCATCATAAGTTTAAAATTGTGAAATCTGTTACATCTTTTAAGCTCTTATGAAATTCCCCTACATCTTTAGATTAACACTACATTAAATTGATTGTAAAAGTTTTTATAATACATCATGTCTTTATCACAAATTAGTTACAATTTTTATAATCATAAATACATTTCCATACACATTTTTATATTAAATAAGAAAACTAGTAAATTTAATTAGTTATACTGATATATTTATATTTTAATATTTTAAAAACATGGAAGATAGATAAACTCAATAATAAATATCATATCATCTTCATATATATCACCTCATTTAAATATATAATTTTAATAATTTTGATATTAAAATATATAATATATTTAAAAATAACTATAAAGTATTATTAATAATCTATTAAGATTTATATATGTGAAGAAATTGAAAAGTACACAAGGTTACATCACAAACTATATAATACAACATATTTTTAAAAATAAAAAATAATTCATAAATATGATTATGTTATTATATTTATAGTATATATAAATCAAATAGCAATCGTACAAATCAGAGATCTACGACAATAGTGTGTTTGACTTTCTCCAAGCCAAACCACCACAATAATACAAAATAAAAAACAAACGCAAATAACAATATGTTCGAGTTTCAAATTAACTATTACAAGCAAACTTTACTATGTTTGTTGAAAATTTTGATACAGAAGCTAAAATCCACCTACGCTAGCTTATAATGTTACCACTAAATTATCATTCTCAATAAATCTTTTCATTAACTTACACATAGCTTAACATAAACGTTATGTGTCATTTATACGGATATAAAAGGCTAGCGACCTTCACTACAATCCAACAACCTCTTCAAAAATTTACCTTTCAAAATAAATGTAAATCAGTCATTCTTGAACATCGAAGATCTCGTTAAAGAAATCCTAGGAGATATCATACTCCGGTTTAATCAATCTGTAACTTCATGTGATCATCACCAATCCTTGACAAAGCGTCTCAAAAGTCAAATCAACGATGTCTACAAGACTATGACCTTTTAAGCCACACAGTTTATGTTCTTTGTCAGTAAACAATACATTATTGTTTTAATTTTCACATATTATTTTCATCAAAATACTCACTCGGCCAAAGTTAATTTTATTATATGTCCACACTTACTTAAACAATATATCACAACTACAAAAGCTTAATACAATTCAAAAAGATGATCTTCATTCTTAACCACTTATCCAATGATTGACATTTGCCACAAGTAAAAAACTACAACGTAATTGCAAACAAATTTTTACAGTTAGATTAACATATTAAAAATTATATTTGATCGAATAGATTATTAATATTAATATAAAACATAAAAAACATAAATTTTAAGATAAATTTGGCCAGATACACATAAAAACTAATACACAAATATTATAGCCTAATGAATATAATGGTTATATTGTTTTTTTTTGTTTATTATGTGTATCTGGCCAAATTTATCTTAAAATTTATTTTATTGATTTTTTATTTTAAATAAGTTAAATTTATGGGTACATGGGGGTTTTGCAAAACCAACCTAAAATTTCAAGTCAAACACAAAACCAACCTCTTTTTTTTTGTCCATTACTATTCACTCTTAAAAAACCTAAACTCTCCTCATGTTTCCACTTATTTACCAAATTGCCATTATTTTTAAATCAGATTTTATTTTCGAAAATTATTAAAAACCTATTACACTCTAAACATTTCTCCTTATTTACCATAATGCCATTGTCATCAATATTTGCAACCACCCAAAACCACCATTGATGAGCTCTTTAAGCTTGTGTTTATGAAATTTCAACCACTTATTTCACTTTCTAAACAAACAATACTTCATTTCCTCTCATTTCCTCTCTATTTTCATCTAAACAATCCTCATAACTCTCATTTTCATA
>CAKOAT010582931.1:23338-65504 GCA_932364175.1 Eruca vesicaria subsp. sativa
AATGTGTAGACTTCTCTCTATTATGTGTAGACTTGCAAAGGACAGAACCGTAAAATAACTGTCTGTTTTTTTGTTTGGTCACAAGGGTTAAGTAGTAACTTCATAACCCCTTTAGGTTGGTTTTGCATTTGACTCAATAAGGGGTACACCTTTAGGGTTGAAATGAAATTTTAGGTTGGTTTTGGCAAATCCCCCTAAATTTATTTTATTTAATTTCCAAACATAAAACCTTAACTGTAAACTAAAAAAATCATATAATTAAACAATATAATTTTCTACTTTTTATAATTTATTTTTATTAAACTAATTTTTTAAAAAAATATTTCTATTTTTACATTATAAATTAAAATAATAGATTATAAAAATAGTAATTTTTATTTAAACATTAAATAGTATTTATTATAATATTTAATAATAATTACGAAATTAATAAATTATTGAACATTAATAAGAAAAATATTTTATTAAAGTAAAATAGGAATTATTCAAAAATAAATAGTAGTATAGTAGAATATTCTTATGTGTGATAGTATATTTTCTTCAAATAATCTAATATATAAATATTATTTTTATGTATTGAAAATTACTAATGAAATGGTCCAATGACTTTTTATCAGTAGATAAAAATAAGATTATGTTTTAATATATTAGACTAGATTTTGATCCGCGCTTTCAAAGCGCGAATAAATTTTCGGTGAAAACATATTATATAATAGTTTTTTCTCTTTATTTAAAATATGATTTAGTATAAAATCCATAACCCGAAGTCCAAGCCAAACCCAACTACAAAAATCATATCCATAACTGATCTTAAATGTAAAAACCATAAGAGATCTTGTAGGATGGTAGTGGTACATAACATATCAAAACCGTAGTGTTAATTAATAGCCATTCCAAACCAATAACCCGAAAAAACCCCGTAAAGATTTGAAAAACTGATCTGAATGTTCAAATTAATCACAAATATAAATATTTTTGAAACATAAATATATGATTCGAATCTATATTTATTTTCGAATGATCTAAAAATCAATATAGAAATTTTTAAAAATACCTTAAATATCTGTTTTTGTATAAATAAGTATTTATTTCTTATGTTTTGCTTTAAATTTTGGATTAAACTTTGGATATATCCAGACCGAACTAGTATAAGCCGCATTTTAATGATATATGATTACTTCATAGTTTTAGGATATGATACAAATTAGAACCAAAATCAATGTGTTATATCTAGACCCCAATCTAAATTTACAAATTTAGCACAATGAGATCTAGGATGTGATATAAATTAGAACCAAAATTCAAAATCCAACTCGTATCCTAATAGATACTTGAATGCTCAAATCCAACTTAAAACCTAATTAGATGGTCTAGAAAATTCTATTCAAAACTTTATTTACCCAAAATATAAATTATATATATGTGTACTTTTTTTATTGCTAAGAATGCTAATATCATATTAATGATGCTCAGATTTTACAAAAAGCTAAATCTAGAGGATACTCTACCCTGGCAAATAGAAGAAATATATATATATATATGTAATTTTATAAATAAACTTTTGTTTTTAAAGTATATTAATTAAACTAAAATTTGTATAAATACAATTTTATCAAAATAAGATAATTCATTTATATAACCCACCTCATATTAGTTTTAATTATTGATATACCATGATTTTGGCCCACTTTTAGTCATGGTATATTGGTGTTTTTATAACTATATATTATATTATAAAAACTTTTATGCATATTTATAGGTTCAGAAGTATTTTGGAAGAAAGTGATGTTTTGGAGCATTTTAGAGAGAATTTGAGAAATCACTCGATTTCGGAAGCGACCAAGACGACGAGGTCGACATGGAGTGACTCACGTCGATTGATATGCACTATGCATAATCGATCGATGCCGAAGGCGCGGAAGACCAATTCGGAAGACAGTCGACTTGAAGTCCAAACTTCACCAAATTAAGATTTTACCTCTGACGAGTTTTAACCTAAGTTTACATACTCTGCCAAAGTGTTAGAGGCAGAGGGAGATTTTTGTATTCTTTTCACAACAAAAGGTTTTTAGGATTTATAGTTTGGGAGAGAAGATGAGCAGAGAGATTTGTGATTGGAAGTTCATTGTTTTCTATCTATCTATAATTATGCAGTTTTATTACTTTGTTTGTGTTATGAATTGCTTAGTCATGTCTGAGTAATTCACTTGTTAGAATTAGGGTTTAAATAGGTTAGTGGGATTAGCCCCAACTATAGGATCGCTTCGTGTGGTATTCATTAATAGGATCTAGGATTGTTAGGTTGTTTAAGTATCCTTAGATAACTCTGATAATCTTGAATACATCATGATTAAGCTAGGATTTTACTAGAAACATAGCGAGAGTTTAATCTAGGGATCCATAGTGAGTATAGATTAAATCGCGCATAAAGCTTAATTAGCCGCATCTATCGATATCCCCATTGGAAATCGATCGACCTCGAGTAAAGTGTATCGATCGAAATTCCTATAGAATAATCGATTGACACAGTTATTGATCGGACATTCTTGTTTGGGTCAATAACACTTTAGTCAATAGACTTATATATTAAGCGAGAGCTTAGTAAATATGTTATTAAGATAGTTAAACTCTTTAATACCATGCAAACAACTAATTAGCACCTATAGGATTATAATCTCCAACACCTGAATAAAAGCCTTAAGTCTAACACTTTTCCATTTAAGTTCAAAACCCTCATCCATTATGTCGAGTAATTGTCTAACTCAATTAGAATATTTACTATTTTCTGTCTACTTGTTTACTGTGATTTTACATGTAATATTCACCTAGTTTTATTGTTTGATTAGATTAAGTGGTTCCTTAGCTCCTTGTGGATTCGATCCCTAAGTATTGCAATAGATCTCTTATTTGAGAGAGTAAATTGCTCCAAATAGCAGTAAAGAAAAACTTAAAGTTACTACTCATCGATTAAGTTGTTTGTCTTCCATTCATGATTTAATCCGTTAAAAAGATCTCTCATGCACAATGAATGCAGGTAAGTCGATAAACATTCATATATTATATTATGTGATTAGGTTAGATGTTTAAAGATCTTAGGGTTTAGGTTTAAAGATCTTACATCCAGACCGTGGCGTCGCTTTAGCAATTCCTTGACCTCAACTTGACGGGTTTTGAGGACATAGTTGGAAGGCTTAAGGTATACGAGGACGTGAGGAGAAGAAACTCAGAAAAAGACCAAGGGAAGCTCATTTTTTTGAACAATGACCAGCATAATCAGAGACACTATGAGAGTTTATGTGGTAAAGGTAGATGACGAAATGGAAGAGGCAAAGGTCGAGGTATGTTACACAACCAAGACAATGTGTCACACACCAAAGAAAAAAAATCGAAGAAAGATCGTTCACGTACAGATAAGGTAGAGTCCAAAGATCTAAAAGGTCGAGACGAACCAAAGATAAATATACTGGGTGTTGAGCAGAAGGCCGACATCCTTACAAAGTCATTAGAAAGGATTAAGTTCAAACAAATGAGGAGCTTAATTAGAGTTCAAGGAATTGATCTCTCTAATTCAAGTTGGAATTAAGGGAGTGAATGTTGGATAATTTCAAGTTAGTGGAGATTAAAAAATTAATAAGTATTTAATATGTTAAGAGATAAACAAAAAAAATGAAATTTAGAATATGAAAAGAAAGTATTTTATTTAGGTTAGGTTTGTGTTTACATATCTCATATGTTAAAAGGAATTGTCTTTCACTAGAAATACATGTCTTGTGGAGAGGTGTTCCATAAAATCTAATAGAGAAAATCATAAGATCTACTAAAACAATATTGATTTTATTTATGCAAGCCAACATCAACTTTAAATACTACTAGATTTAGATCCGCGTTTTTAAAGCGCGGGTATAATTTTACTATTTTGATCAAATTTAATTGGTTTTATAAATTTTATTAAAAATAAATACTTTTAGGTTTATTATATTAGTGTTTCCAATTTATTCTATTATATTTAATTTCCAGGAAATGTTTTCATATCCGACTCAGATTGTAGTTGAACCGATAGATCTGGCGACCTGTGTTTAATCCGATTCAGATTTAATAAAAAGTGTTTAGTTAAAAATTAGATAGAACCTTGAAAAATCCAAAACTTGCTATCAACCCATAATCCGATATCAGATGATTCGCTGATAACAAAAAAAAATCAATTTTTTAATTAAATAATTCATACATTTTGATATTATTAAATAACTCATACATTTTATTAAGTCATTTGAAAAAATGAAATAATGGTAATAAAAAGGTAAAATATATTGATATGAAAATATTAGTTTCTTTTTCATTTTAATAACTTATGAAATTTATTTTTGTTTATTTCTGATGTAAAATTTAATTTATAGTAAATTTTATAATATTTTTGAACATTCAAAATGTAAAAATGACATGGTAAATAATATTTTTATTTTCCTATATATATATATATATATATATTCAAATTTATTGTTAAATAATACTAAGCAAGAAAAATAATATTCAAATTAAATCAAAGGTATCATTTACATAAAGTTAGAGTTAATATTATTTACAAATTATGGATAATATTAGTTACCAAAAATTTAGGAAAAATTATTTTGTTTAGTTTAAATAAATAATATAGATATTAAAAATTAAATCTCAGTGGCATGGTAATGTAAATAACTTGAAAAAGTAATCGCAAAATCCTAGTAGGGATTTTGTTTTAATAATATAGATTTTATACATTAATCAGATATAATTATTGTCTAAGGTTATGATTAAAATGAGTATGGTCAATGAAAATTTATAATTAAAATGGTTTGTGAACAAAAATTGAATGATTTTTGGTTTACAAAAAAAAAAGATTTGATGATTCATTTCAACTAAATTTGAGATTTGATGATTACATTTTCCCTTTTTAAATTCCATGGGACTCCATATATTAATGAAAAGAAGAAGGGATCTTTAATTCAAAAAGAAAAGAAAAAAATCCTATAACGGTCGAGTAAGTAGATCCCGAATCGAAAAATCAGTTTCGTCATCTTAACAAACAAAAAAAAGTATAATCCTTATTACTCTCACCCTTTCCCTCTCCTTCAAATTTGAATCTCTCCTCTCTCTCGGCTCTCTCTCTCTCTCTCTCGATCCTTTATCGTTTTTGGCTTCCCATGGCGGATTCAAGATGGAGTTTCCTCCCCAAATCCGTATCCGCACACTTGAACCCTAGATCCAACATCGAAAACGCGCCTCCTCTCGATCCAAACATCCATACCCCGCGAACCAAATCAATCTCAAAATCACCGGCTCTCAGAAACCAAATCGATCGCCGAGGACACGTGTCCTCGATGATTCGAGTAAGTGAAGAAGATCCTCCTCGTTTTGATTTTTTTGAACTTTTTGGATTTTAAATCTTCTCTTTTTATTTTGTTTTTTGCAGAGAACTGCGTTGAAATCTCGGAACGATGTAGAAGAAGAAGAAGAAGAAGAAGAAGCCTTGAATCCACATGTGAAGGTTTGGTTGTTTCTATTTTTAGGACGTAATCAAAGTAGAGACAGATTCTCCTGTGGTCGTCTCTAATTAAGTGAGTCTTGTTATGTTGAAAGGTTGTGGTGAGGATAAGACCTACAAAAGAGTATTGTTGGACTGTGAAAAAGCTTTCCAATGATTCTTATTCTGTTAGGGATCGTCAGTTTACTTTCGACTCTGTTCTCGACTCCATTCATAATCAGGTTCGTCGATCTCGCACACACAATTTTGGATAATGTTTCTATGAATAGATGAGAACGTAGTCTTTTTTTCCATCAATGAGTGAATATGTTCACAAACAGTGATACACTGAAAAAAAAATAAAAAACAGTGATACACTGTTCTTCATGTTGTGCTTAGCCTGTAAATTAAAGCAAAGAGAAAACTTCACAAAACACTTGTATCAGGGTTTCTTTTTAATAATGTGATGTGAATGATAATTTACACACTCTTAGGACCCGTATTCATAATCTTAAAGAGTTTGACTCTGTGTGACTCTTACGTCTCTCTCTCTCACAATTCTGGATACGGTTTCTATAAATGGCTAAGAAAGGAGGCTTTTTTCATTTTGAGGCAAAACACTGGTACTAGTGTTTCTTAATTAATGATGTGAATGATGATTTTCAAACGCCTTTGAGTCGTGTTTTATAAACAGTTAAAAAAAAAGAAGCTTGATTACCTGTTTTGATTTTAGAAAGTTTTACCAGAATAGGAAAGGAATGTGGCATTTTACTTTGTACACTGAAAACTGAAGTGGCCATTAAGAATAACACTTACAAATTTGGTGAGCCTAAGTTGTTTTAACCCTTTTTTTCTGTTTGCTGGTGCCAGGAGGATGTATTTCAGCAAATAGGTGTTCCTTTGGTTCGGGATGCATTATCAGGTTACAACACTAGTGTCCTATCGTATGGACAGGTACTTAATGATTATGTTTGAAACCAAATAATCACCACTGGAAGTTGAATATAATCCCTTTTTTTGTCTTTGGTTTTGTGATCCTAAGAATGGAAGCGGGAAGACATACACAATGTGGGGTCCAGCAGGTTCAATGCTGGAAGATCCATCTCCTAAAGGCGAGCAAGGACTCGCGCCTCGTATCTTTCAGATGCTGTTTTCTGAAATCGAGAGAGTATGTTATGCTTCTTACTATTTACTCTAAAGCTTTTCTTAGGTGATAAGACTCGATGGTAGCTGCCTGTTTCATCAAAGACTGAGAATCTTACTTTACCATTATGCAGGAGAAGATGAAGTCCGATGTAAACTATCAATGCCGTTGTTCCTTTCTTGAGGTGCCTTTTCCAAACTCATATGAAGAAATTCTTTTTTTTTTTTTTAATAAATTTTCTAAGTTAAGCTGCTTTATCTTTCCTTGTGTCTGCAGATATACAATGGACAAATCAGTGATTTGATCGATCAAACCCAGAGAAACCTTAAGGTTTAGCTTCACTGGTCGACAGTTTTATTTCCTTATATTAATCTTTGTTGAGTGTAAGCTTTTATTTACTTGTTGCGTTGTGTCATATGGCAGATAAAGGATGATGCAAAGAATGGTACTTATGTTGAAAACTTGACTGCGGAATATGTAGATAGCTACGAGGATGTTGCTCAAATACTGATGAAGGTAGTATTTAAGCGTTCTAAGTTATGAACACTATGATGTGAAAAATTTTACACTGCACATTCAGCCTTGTTGATTGAGTTTTCATTCCTTGCCTGATTTGAAGTCCATATTCTCATGTTTTGGTGTGCACTCTGCTCTGCTTTCCAGGGCCTGTCAAGCAGGAAAGTTGGAGCAACTAGCACAAGTTTTCAGAGTTCTCGATCACATGTCATACTTTCTTTCATTATCGAGTCCTGGAGCAAGGTATAGTCACTTTTCAATTTTCTTGCGTATTCAAATCTGATGAATAACTGATCAAGTATTATCTGTGCCCAGGGAGCTTCAGCAAGGTGTTTCAATACCACCAGAACAAGCAGAATCAACCTTGTTGATCTGGCTGGAGTGGGAACAAATGTACGTGATGCTACTAAACATTGTGTGGAGGAAGAGAAATTCTTAAAGAAGTCCCTATCCGAGCTCGGGTATAACTTTATGAGAACTTTCATAGGTCTCAACTAAATATCAATAAATTTTTGATCTGCTAACATTGTCACTCCTACGATTGGTGCAGACATGTTATGGATGCTCTTGCCAAAACCGTCCACCCTGGAATATCTGACCGCAGTCTTCATAAAACCTCCTGCCTGACGCATTTGTTGCAAGAATCTCTTGGTGGCAATTCAAAACTCACTATCCTGTGCAACATTTTTCCGAGCGACAAGTACTTTCTTCACCTTGCTATCACTTATTAGTTAAATATAAATATTGCTGCCTGATTGTACCAAGTATTCAATCAATGTAATGATCTGTACAGAGAAAACACATATATATGCTAAATCTTCTGAAAGTACAAAGTTCAAAACAGTTGCGCGTTATGTTCGTTTCCCACTATGTGTTCTAATAGAGTTTGCTTGTGCAACGCAGGAACACAAAAAGAACCATGAGCACCCTTCGATTTGGTGAACGAGCTAAATCTATGGGAAACAAACCACTGATAAATGAGATCTCCGAAGAAGATGTGAATGATTTGAGTGACCAGATTCGTCTTCTAAAGGTTTACTCTCCTCTTCCACAAACCCTTTCCCTTTGTTTCTTGATTTGTTGAAGTTGGTTGTCATTCAATGATGCATATGCTTTGCAGGAAGAACTTATAAAAGCCAAAGATGATGTTTGTCACTCTGTTGGGAGTAAAGATAATCATTTCGGAGCAAGGAATGCACGTGAAAATTTGAATCAACTAAGAGTTAGTCTTAACCGGTCTCTGATGCTGCCAAAAATTGACATTGACGAGGAAGAGATAACGGTTGATGAGGATGATGTAAAGGAACTGCACCAGCAAATCAAATCCTTCCGCGGTTCATTCAGTGAGAAACAAAAGAAGTTCCCTGTCAACAGAGAGTCAGTGAGCTCTTCCTTTGTTACAGCATTCGGTGAATCAGAGCTAATGGATGATGATGATGAAGAGATCTTTTCAGAAGAAGTAGGAGCCAAAGAGAAAGATTTGGATGAATCTTTCAAAGAATGTGACGGCCACAGTGCTGCAACAATCACCAAATCAACTGAGAAATCTAAGATTAAGGATTTTGCACTGGAAAACAACATGTCAATAAATCCTTGCCGTCAATCTTTAATCTTGGAAGAACCAATCCAGTCAGAGTCTCCTAAAATCAGAAACTCTCTAAGGAAGAGCATAGCTCTTTCTTCCTCATGTTTCAGGAAACAGAATAGCATAAAGTCCTCGTGTCTTGCAGAGAGCCAACATATCAGGGCGTCTTTACGTGGGAGTAAGATATTCACAGGTTCTACAGAATCTCTAGCTGCAAGTCTGCGGAGAGGCTTGGATATTATTGAAAATCCTGCATCAAACCGATGCTCAGTCTCCTTGTCTTCTGATAAATTGACCATGCAACCTTCTACGGAGATACTGCAGGATGATCAGCTACCTCGTTCACCACTCTGTCCTTCCTGCAGACAGAAATCTGATATATTATTGAATGCTGTTGAGGGAGTAAGTATATCATTTGAAATAAGTATGTATATGGATGCCAATTAAAATGAAGCTAATATTGTTGGATTCCTTGTGTTATAGGAGGGACCTCATCAGCAAGATCTTGAAAATCTGTGCACAGAGCAAGCAGCCAAGATTGAGCAGCTAACGCTCCTGGTAAACCAATTTTCTGTGTCTTTATGTCTGTTGAAAAGTGGATCAACACATTGTTAAGCAAGTCTGGTTACTGATATCTTCTTCAGGTAGAGCAACACAAACATCAAACTGAGAATGAAACAGAACAGCTTGCGGAAGCAAGTAATGGAGAACAGTTTTCTCCAGCAAACAATAATCAGGTTTGTTGTTGTTATCTTTACATATGTCAAAGATTGAGTTGTAACATATATTCCATTTTCATGGTTATGCAGCTTCTCAGCTGTAATGATGTTGTTGAATCCAAAGAGACAAACTTTGACATTGGCGAGAAGGAGGCATTACTCAAAGAAATTGAAGATCTGAAAGGCAAATTGCAGAAACCTTTAACCATGTCCACCAACGAATTGAGATCATCTTTGTTGGCCCGTTCGTTTCAACTACGCAACAAGAATGCTGAGAAAGATATCGAGGAAGAACGCCTCAGGTGCACAGAAATGGAGAGCGAGTGGATATCATTGACCGACGAACTCAGAGTTGAGATCGAAATACAGCGTTCACGCGCAGAGAAAGCTGAAGCGCAGCTTAAGCAAGAGAAACTATCTACTGAGGAGTTAGAGGATGCACTTAAACGAGCTGTTCTTGGCCATGCTAGGTTTGTTGAACACTACACAGAGCTACAAGAGAAGTACAACGACTTAGGCTCAAGGTATAAAGCAACGGGTGAGTGGATAACAGAGTTGAAGAAGGCAGTAGCAAAGGCTGGGAAAAAAGGTTGCGGTTCCCGTTTCGCTAAATCACTTGCTTCTGAGCTCTCTGCACTTCGAGTAGAAAAAGAAAGAGAAAGAGATTTGTTGAAGAAGGAGAACGTAAGCCTCAAAATTCAACTAAGGGATACTGCTGAAGCTGTTCATACTGCTGGAGAAGTTCTTGTTAGACTCAGAGAAGCCGAACAATCAGCATCAGTTGCTGAGGTAAACAAACAATATTTTCATTTTTGAATCGATGAATGTGTTAGTGTGACACTTTTTGTTGGTTGCAGGACAAGTTTAATGAAGTGGAAGAAGAAAACGAGAAGCTGAAGAAGAAAATGGAAAAGCTGAAGAGGAGACACAAGTTGGAAATGGCAACAATGAAACAGAGTCTAAAGCAAAACACATTGCCAGAATCTGCATTGCAGCCACTGCATCAGAGGAACTTGGAGATTGAAGAAGAAGGTATATAGAAGAAGATACCAAAGTGCATAACTTGAAGACTTCTTTTGGATTTGATTGGTACACATGAGCTTCCTGTTTATTTTCCCATTTGCTGCTAATAAAAAAAGGTGAATCTCTTATTCCACAAGGCATTTTGATTATTAGTAGTTTGGTTTACCTTATTAAAGGCTTTTTTTAATTAATTTCAATATTGTGTTTGTGGCGTGCAAACTGGTCTTCTTTTGTATAACTTCAAATTGGTAATTTATATTATTTATTTATTCAGTTTTTCTTTTTAATTTGTTATTTTTCTCTCCAAATTCAAACGTTTGTTACAATACATATTTGTTCATGTGGTAATTCAAAAGAAATTCTGATGAAATACTAATTAATGTTTTTCTTTTTTTCTGCTTATTTCCCAAGATATTGCCTATAATTTTCTTGATCCTAGTTATCTACTAGTTCATGTATAATTTTATGAATATATGTGTTTTACTTGGGGAAACTGAACTCAAAGGTTGGCAACGATATTGGATACAATTTTCAGGACATTTAAGGTAAATAAGCTTTGAGTCTTGAAGATCTTCTTGTTAAATAACTATTCAAGGGTTTGACAAGTCTAACTATAACTCTAACGGACTCATATCCACCATGTAGATTGTAAAGCTCTGATTTTGGGATATGAATTGCATGAAGGTCAAACTACTCTCTAACACCATGTTTATTAAAGAAGTTCTTAGGTGGAATTCTTAGTTTCGGTTAAGATACGTTTTTTAGTTTTTAATTAAGAAAAACTAAGAACTGATTCTTAAATAAGAGATATAAGAACCGGTTCTTAACAAAAAATTATATAAAAAAAAGTACCAAATCATAAGTTAAGAATCTCAATCTCCAATAAACATATCTTAATGTGGAGTTTCGCTATAAGTTGTTCTTAACTGTTGGATGGTGCCAACGGAATAACCGATTTTTCACATGGAAAAGTTTCAATGTTGTAAGGAGTAAAGGAGATCTTCCTTAATTTTATAATAACATATTCTAAGAACAAAAAAAACACATTAGTCGACAAACTTATATGTGGTGCTCAATATTTTCTGGTGTGGTATATGTTTTTAACCGGTTTGGCTTTGCAAGTCGGTGATAAATTAATTATGAGTTTTATGTTGAAAAAAAAGTTATAATTGTATATTTATTCTAGGTCTTTTTGTTGACTAGGAGGTGTTTGCATCTTCACTCCAAATAATCATCTAGGTCCGGAATCAACTGATATTATAATCGTAAAAAGACATCTAAGTATGACGAAAATTGTGGAGAAACTTTTAAAATCTAAAGAATTTAAAATTTAAAGAATTTAAAATAAGACACTCTTTTAATTTAATTTAATTTAATTTAATGAATTTCTTGTGCATTGTTGATGTAGTAGAACTTTAAAAGGATAGAACTAGATACATTGATTCTATGAATATTCAGAAACTAGAATTTGAGAATATACTTTTTAGTGGTTTATAGAAATCTATCTAAGAAAACTCTTTTTATTAATCAAATCAAATGTATACAAACTATTTAAGTTTCAATAGCTATATATAAAAACTATAAAAATCTTAAAACGATAAATATAATTATCTAGAAATCCCCTATATATTAATTGAGGAACATTTGAAAAGATGTAACCTCAATTTTGTATTAATTAAAAGAGGCCCCAATGCATAGGTGTCATTTAATTAGGTAGTCAATTAGATTCAATTGAAAAATAAGTAAGTTCACATTGGATTTTTATAGGTTGCTAGATACATTAGTTAGTCAAACTATATGATATAATGATATGATATGCTATTTTCTTTCCTTAAATAAAACCTACGGAATTACCATAAATGACTAATTTATATATGACAATTAACGATTCTAATAATAAAGATTTGATAATAATTTATATCTCCTCCATCATTTTTTGTTTAATTTTATATTAGTAAAATAAATTAAAAATTAAATTATCTATAAAATTAAAATTAAAATTTTTTCGTATATGTTATATTTTGAATTTTCAAAAACGACAATAAATGACTAAAACTATTAAAATTATTATGTTAAAAATTAATGATCAATGGTTTAACATCCCCTATATATTAATTGAGAAACATTTAAAAATTATAACCTTAATTTTGTAATAATTAAAAAGAGCTCATGCTTACGTGTCACTCAATTAGGGAGTCAATTACATTCAATTGAAAAATAAGTAGGTCCACATTCGATTTTTATATGTCGCTAGATATATTTGTTGGTCAAGCTATATGATATGATATGATATTTATGATAGAAGCATTTATGATTGTCATGCTAAATATAATTACTATTTTATTTTTTTTCCTTAAATAAAAGCTACAGAATTACCATAAATGACAAATATATATATATATATATGAAAATTAATGTTGCTAATAATAAATATTTGATAACAATTTGTATCTCCTCCATCATTTTTTTAATTTTATATTATTAAAATAAATCAAATAATCAAATTAGCTATAAAATTAAACTTTAGATTTTTTTCGTATATGTTATATTTTGAATTTAAAAAACCAAGAATAAATGACTAAAACTATTAAAATTATTATGTTAAAAATTAATGATCAATAGTTTAACATTTTTATTATAAAAAGATACACATGATTTTAAAACCATATGAGTAAAAAGTATCATTCAATAATAAAAAAAAAAAAAATATCTATATATATATATATATATATATATATAGATTAAACTATATACCATATAAGATTACATACTTATTTTAATTTCAAAAATTTCAATGAATTTTCAATAACATTTATAAATTATAAACGTATTAAATTTTTCACATTGAAAATTTTTGTTATCAATGATTTAAATATATTAGTTCTTTTTAAAAAAAAAATTCTATTTTTTAAAGATATTAACACAATCGATAATATGGTTATTTTTGGTATATACCATACAAACCGAATGTATGTGATTTTATAAAAACCGTAAGATTTGGATATGGTTTGATTTATAATCGATTAAACTGAAACATGTAAATATGTATATCTATTTGTTACATGAGTTGAACTATAATTATGATTTGTAAATCACTTGAGTCACTTGAAATATAATTAACTAACAATTTAATGCAACTGAGGCTTCTTATTTTCTTCGTCTTATTTTGGTCATTTTTTCTTTTTTTTAATAAAAACTAAATTGAAGTAAAAATTATAAATTTGATGGACAACAATTAGTTTAAATTCTTTACAATTTTTTTAATCTTTAAACAAACAGATTTGTGTTCAATCGAAGACATATTAATTTGATGAACACTAAATATGGAAGAATATAAAAACTTTTCTTTCATGCTTTTGTTTTATTTTTATTTTTATTTTCAAAATTTAGAAATTTGATATTAATTCTAGATTTGATCATTTTATTAGATCATAGAAGCCTTTTTTGTTTTTTATTCTTTTAGTTAAATATATAATATTTTTTTTAGTAAATGACTTTTTGACAATATGACTCTAAATATGATCATATTATTTATTTTTATAATATATAATATGATTTCAAACTAAATAATGATGTATTTTGGTATAAAATTGAATAAACTGAAAACGAATATATAAACCAAATCAAACTGAAGTAAATATGGATTTAGAATGGTAGTTATATTTTAATAACCAAAATACTGAAACCCGATATCGAGATTGAACATCCTTAATCTAGATGAAACCGAACTTTTGTTTCGCTTTCCAAAACATAATAAAAATAATAACTTCATCCCGCGTAAGCCGCAGTTCTTATCCTAGTAATTAATAAATGATAAGATATCAAATATATATATATATATCTGCATCAATTGTACAAACGGGAGAAGACATTTTTCAACTTTTTATCTTCATATCTCGTACTTTTATTATCTTTTGTAAGAGATTCTTGTGATGATCAAAACAGATGCTCTGAGACAGTTTTTATCACAAGCCAAAACATTCAGATGAAGAGATGTGGACTAGTATTTTTTGGATGCTATGTTTAGGAAAAAATAATGTTTTCATAGATACATTAATTAAGTAGTAGCATATACAAACGTAAACAGCTTAGAGTTTTCATATATACGTTAATTAAGTAGTACATTCAAACGCAAACATGTGTTAGAGTTTCACAGAGACGTTAAGTAGCACATGCAGACGTAACCAATTTTTTTTTTTTTTTAGACGTAACCAATGGTTCATGTTCCAAAATGCGGTCTAAGTTAGAGTACTTGTCAATGTTAATCAACGTGTCTCAAAGCTGTAATAATGAATTCATATTGCAACTTACAACGAGAGATGAGCTGTTTCTGCGTTGTGTTCGACACTTCTACTAATTGAATTACTTCAACAATTAATAAAACGTGATTCGATTAGCCTAAACTCTTCCACTATAAATTTGTATCACCATTTCAGTTTAAACAGTAACAAAACCTAATCAAAAGATGGGAACACGAGAAGCTGTTGTTTACACTCTCATCTGCTTCCTTCTCTCTCTCCTACTCTTGTTTTGGAGATTCCTATGGCTATCTTACATTGCGGCTACGTCTACGCCAAAGCAGACCAGCCACTCTCTGACAGCTGAAAGCGACGAGTCTGAGTTCAGGTTGTATATGCTCCGTAAGTCTAAGTCCGTCAACAAGGCACTAAACGACGCCGTTCCACTTCGCGAGCCAGTACTCAAGATCCGTGAGGCCATGAGGTATACGCTTCTCTCAGACGGCAAACGCGTAAGACCAATGCTATGCTTAGCAGCATGCGAGCTCGTTGGCGGCCATGAATCAAACGCAATGCCTTCTGCGTGTGCAGTTGAGATGATCCACGCGTCGTCTATCATCCTAGACGACCTCCCTTGCATGGACGACGACAGCCTCCGCCGCGGAAAACCCACCAACCACAAAGTATTCGGCGAGGATATAGCCATTTTGGCCTCTGTTGCGCTCATGGGTTTGGCCGTCAAACAAACTTCTTCATCCACGGACGTTCCTCCAGAGAGGGTTCTCCGGGCGGTTCAGGTGATGGCTCAAGCGGTGGGAACGGAAGGACTAGTAGCCGGACAAGCGGAGGATCTAGCCGGAGAAAGAAGGAGCTTTGAGGAAAATAATCAAGAAGGGTTGGAGCATCTTGAGTTTATACATATTCACAAAACGGCTGCGTTGCTTGAAGCTGCTGCGGTGGTGGGAGCCATTATGGGAGGTGGCTCGGATGAAGAGGTTGAGAGGCTTAGAAAATACGCGAGATGCATTGGGCTGATGTTTCAAGTGGTGGATGATGTGCTCGACGTGACTAAGTCCTCAGAGGAGCTGGGGAAAACTGCTGGGAAAGATGTGATGGCTGGGAAGCTGACGTATCCGAAAGTGATGGGAGTGGAGAAGTCGAGAGAATATGCAGAGAGGTTGAACAGAGAAGCGAGAGAGCATCTTCGTGGGTTTGATTCAGACAAGGCAGCTCCTCTGTTGTTTCTGGCTGATTACATTGTCAAAAGACAGAACTGATGTGGCAAATTAATTCCTTTCCTCTGTTGTTTCTGGCTGATTACATTGTCAAAAGACAGAACTTTCACTTTGTCCACGTGTTTCTTTGACTCCTTAATTTCCTTTTCTCTGGATTTATGGATACAATTATCAATTCCGTGTCTCTATTCACTTTTTTTTTCTGTTCTTTTCTTATATTGAATTTAATCTTCTTGATGTTCAAAGCAGGGTAAGATTTTGTTTTCCAATAATCTGTACTATTCATTTGGCTTTCTAAAACCATATAAGAAAACTATAAACAAAAATTGATGAGAGAAAAGGTAAAGACACGATGAATGTAATTTAGACAGATTTTTTAGCTTCCAACTCTCACATGTTTTGATTCCCATTTAGCGTATATAAGAGGAAAATAAATTTCTTGCAACAAATAAATTTAAACCAGTAACCGTCATCGTGTCCATTGCTAGGTCTCTTACTCAAAGCGAATGATAATGACATTGCTGCGTTACGAAAGATTTGGGTGAAGTGTTTTTTGGAGTTTAGTTACTTTTTGATCTTCGATTCGAATTGGATTAGCTGCTAGGTTAGAGATTGTGATAGGGATTCAAGTAGATGGTGTTTGTTAGAGATCCTTACTGCTTTGACGAGAGATACGAGAGAGAGCAAACGCGTTCTTGAAGTTTCTTGTAGAAGCGGTTAGAGTTGGGAACTTGGCGTCAAGAGAGAGCTTGTCACGCTATTGGATTAATCGGTGTTACTAGACGAACTAGAAGGTTTCTTATTGAAACTGGAGCGGTTCCAGCTCTTGTGGATTTGTTCCTTTGTACTTTGAGCTTCTCTCGGGGCGAGATCAGTGGCGGACCCACTTGTTGACTTATGGTGTCAGTTGACACCCCAAATAATAACAAAACTTTTATTTGTAGACTATTTTCATTGATCATTTGTGGTGTAGTGGTTAAATGGTGTACGAATGAACCCACAGAATTGGCTGTAGCTGAAGATCTTGAGAGAAGGAGATGACGAAGCCAAGTTTGCTGCTTCTTATGTAAGCATTATGTATCTGTTATTAGAGACTTTGGTGCGGTTCCTTTACTGACCGAGATTGTGAGAGGTGGGTCTGTTGTGTTCAGGGAGAAGGGTTTAAGTTACGACGAAGACGACCGTGAGGGCTTTTCTGATTCTGGTCTGATACCGATTTTGATTGAATGGTTGGGAGATGAGTCGAAGAGATTAGGGATAATGAAGGTGAGGCACTTGTTAGTTTCTCTCAAGACCAACAGTATTATGCAGAGCAATCTTGTGCTTCTCATTAGCTGATGGTTACGTCAATGACAAGGGTACAATCGAACATCTTGCCCGGGATGCAGATCTCCTCCTGTTCTGATGTATGTTAAAATAATCGTGACTCAACTACTGTTTGATTTGTGCGAATTATTTTTGAGACGTTGTATCTCTATACATGTTATGAGGATAATGGGCCCAAACTCTTTTGTACATCAAGCCCATAGAAGAAGATCCAACAAGAAGTCCACCAAATTAGATGGTGTATTAGTAAATCATATGGGAAAAGGAAAATACACGAATACAAGTCGGTGACGTTTGGATATAAATAGAAGACGTTCCAAGTTTGGTTAAGGATCCGGGGAAAAACCCTAATACCANCGGGAGAGAGTTTCTTTGATCTTTCTTATTCTTCGTTGTGTAGAGCGCTTAGAGCGTTTGTGTAAAACTCTTTGATTGATAGTGGATGTTGTGGGAGACGGTTCCCACCCGAGACGTACCGCGCTAGAGGCCGGGAACTCGGTGATCAAATTCTATGTGTTATTTAGTTAAGCAATCAAACGATCGAGAATTCCCAACAAGTGGTATCAGAGCAATCCAGGTTTTGATTGCGGGGTTAGTGAGATCATGAAGTATGAATTGCATAGAAGAAAGATAAAGGGACTTATTGTTTCTTCAAGATGGTGGAGTCAACACATGGAAGGG
Organism: Eruca vesicaria subsp. sativa; assembly: GCA_932364175.1. Lineage (NCBI taxonomy): Eukaryota > Viridiplantae > Streptophyta > Magnoliopsida > Brassicales > Brassicaceae > Eruca > Eruca vesicaria. The sequence continues at coordinate 41,303 of CAKOAT010582931.1, forward strand.
TTAAGGTTGAAAGATCAAAGGGTAGCATGGCGTTAAAAGAAGTACGGGGTTGATGAAGACTATGGAGATTGATTTCCGCTGCAATCACAAGGTTGCATCTTGGGTTGTACGATTGTTGAAGTTCATTCAAGTTGGTGTTCAAGGATAAATGAATAGCTACAAGGACTTACGTATTTAGTTCTAAGGGACGCCTCAGAAAAGAATACATGAGTAAAAAGAGCCGTTCAAATACAAGGCTAAGATTTGGGATTCAAGTAAGAAAGGTTATACCAGAAGAGTAGAAGAGTATGGCGAGGTGAATCATGGAGTCTGCTTGAGGCAAAGCAAGCAGGGAACTTATGAGAAGTTCATAAACGATCAAAGTCTTCAAGGAGGGTTAAGTGTCAGAGATAAGGATCAGAGTTTCAAGAGCAAAAGAAGACCACAAAGGTTGTGTGACGTTCTGTAGGAAGAGATGCCTGGACTAGGGGTGTGTCGAAAGTCTATCTAGCAAAGGTGATAGCTTGATGGCGGGTTCTGTTAAGCAATAACAGCGGTACACAGAGATGTTCAAGGCAGATTTATTACGGAAGGTATGAACAAGAAGAACTGAATGGAAAGTTGTATCGAAAGTCTTCCCAACAAAACTGGTTTGGAGGCGTGTTCCATCATGAATGATGGCGGTATAAGATGGATTCAGGGTTGTGGAAGCTCAAGAGAAAGTAAAGCTACAGCAATGTTTAATGTTGTTAGTAAGGTATGTTTAACAAGAAGTTTGGATCAAGGTTTGTGTCGAAAGTCTATCTAGCTGGTAGCTTGGTGGCGTGTTCTGTTAGAGCAACAGCGGTACAAAGAGGAGTCCAAGAGTGGTGGTTTAAACAGAAAAGCATTTTGAATCAGAGGACTGGTTCAAGGATTGAAACGTGTATGATTCATAGAGGTTACTGCATTTGAGATGCAAAGAGAGGATTAGTTCAATCATAACAGATTCATATGGTCATGGAGGAGGCTGTGTGATTGATTGGTGTAACGTAGAAACTATGTAGCTTCAGGCGTGAGGCAAATATGATTCTACGAAAGGGAGTATGGTATTTTTCACTTCAAGATTTCATTACTCGGGATACTAATGATGAGAAGTGTCAAAGCATATATATAGGTAAAGGTAATTACCTAAAGAATGGAAAAGAAAAGGGAGGAGGCTGAGCTCAGAAGTTGTGAAGAATCAGAAGTCATGGAGTGTTGATTCTGGTTCCAGGTGGAGCTCGTCTTGGAAATCTGAAACGGTTTAAAGTTCTGAGTTAGTTAAGGTACTCAGAAGAAGAAAAAAAAATACAGAGGCATAGGAGATGGTACATGTCAAAGAGGCTGTATAATTAATTGTTTTCGAGGTTGGATCAAAGAGTCATTCAGGTTGAAGAAGCTGATTCAAGGCCAGGGTCTAATGCAAAATGATTCAAAGGAAATTTGATTCTAAAGATCAGTGCACATGATAAGAATCAAAAGGATATCAAAGGGAATCAAGTTGCAATGAAAAAAAAAAAAAAACATTTATTCAATCGCTATGTTATTATTCATGGGCTTAGGAGTAGTCATGAAAGGGGTTCAGAGCTTGAAAGTTTGTTAAGGGAATAACAAACAAGGTTTCTCAAAATTCTCAGAAGTATGGTGAGTGAGAAGGGTACCTGTGAGGATCACGAAGCTGCGGTGAAGATATATGAGTTTCAGGTGGAGTAGCTGAGAAAAAAGAAAAAAAAAAAAAAGGAATCAAGAGTTAGATTCCAGGAGGAGCTACTGGTAGAAGAAAAAGAAAGAGGTTGAAATCCAAGCTGTGATTTCATTGTCTCGTATAAGTCTAAAAATTACAGAGGCTAGAAGGATGGTTAAAGTTATTACCAGGAATCATCATAGGAGCAGAAGTACTTTGACTGATCACCGAAGGAACTGCAAAGAAGAGATCAAAAGTAATAATTTCACATAGCCTAGAGAAATCAGAAGAGACAGAACAAATGGAGTAGTTCAAGCTTTATTGAGGACGTTACCATTTAATGGAATCAGAAGATGATTGCAGGTTCAGGTGGAGCTGTCGAGAATGGTAAGATAAAGTGGAGCTGCTGTGGGAAGATAAACCAAGTTAAGGTTCTCAACAAAAATCAGAGGCGCAAAGGAGTTGTTTAAGAGTTACCTCAAGAAAAGCGCCATTGAAGGAGAACTGAAGGGAGACGGATCACAGCGGAGGAGGCATACAGGTATGCCGGAGAAGCTGGAGAATGCGGTAATACAGATGCCGGAGCATCAGGGTTCTCACTATCAGGAATAAATCAAAGGGACATAGGAAGAGTTTGTAAGATTCATCAGAGAAATTGCATCATTTTTCCACCGTTGAGTAAAATCTTCACCGGAGGCGCAAACGTTCATTCGCCAGGTCTCTTGCTGAAGGGTCTTCGGGGTTTGCTTCATATGGTAATGGTGATAGATGATTCACAGTAAGAACCATGGATTCTGGCCAGAAACTTGATGTGGTTCATTGTTAAGGCAAGCAAAGAAAAGACATTCACGGAGAAGAGACTCATGAGCGTTGGTGATAGAGGCTGTTCCTAATGGGCTAATGGCTACGGAACTGCAATCGGTTGAGATGCGGTGATCAGAATCACACCGGAGATCGATGACGAGGGCTCGACAGATATGATTGGAGACGGAAGGTGTTCGATTCATTGGAGGAAAGCACCACAGTTTCTGTCGTCAGCCAGAATCTCGTCTGAGACAAAACTGAAAAGCTTCAGAACTGAATTGGGAAAGGGGACGTCGAAGCTTCGTTGTCGTTAGCTTTGTCGTGTGATGAAGGTAAAGAGGATTGGGCCCAAGGTGGAGATTATGAGGATAATGGGCCCAAACTCTTTTGTACATCAAGCCCATAGAAGAAGATCCAACAAGAAGTCCACCAAATTAGATGGTGTATTAGTAAATCATATGGGAAAAGGAAAATACACGAATACAAGTCGGTGACGTTTGGATATAAATAGAAGACGTTCCAAGTTTGGTTAAGGATCCGGGGAAAAACCCTAATACCANCGGGAGAGAGTTTCTTTGATCTTTCTTATTCTTCGTTGTGTAGAGCGCTTAGAGCGTTTGTGTAAAACTCTTTGATTGATAGTGGATGTTGTGGGAGACGGTTCCCACCCGAGACGTACCGCGCTAGAGGCCGGGAACTCGGTGATCAAATTCTATGTGTTATTTAGTTAAGCAATCAAACGATCGAGAATTCCCAACACATGTAACAAAAGATACTGAATTTGAATAGATATGGATTTTATGTTAATTGATCTTCTTTTACATGATTGTGCATCCAGTGGTTGAACCATAAGAGTTATAGTCTACTTCATACGTTCCAGGTTGTGGCTGCTCATAGCAAATTGTATCAAATACATCACCGGCCACGAGAAGCTCGTCCTCGAATCCCCCTTCTATGGCCACCAAGATTACACCTGCAAGCAAGGTATACAGTTTCAGAAACCACAGGGAAAAAAAATCAAACCAAAACCGGACCGAAAACCAAAAGTGCACACCTTGAATCTCAAGGATCATCATATCATTAAAAACCCACCAATTATTTTCATAAATGCATACTAATAATTGGTTAGGACATATGACCAATCACATAAAGAAGGATTGTATCTATATATATAAAGAAAAGTTTACTCCCTCTTGGAAGTGCCACCTTGGATAATAATGTTATTTGAACACGACACGTGTCCCTTATCATCGTTTTCTAAACGCTTTATCACATGGGCTCAGACGAAAAAGTAATATACAATTAGGCCTAAAACAGAGAGGAGGTTGGCCCGTTAGGCGTTTCACCCTCAAGACGTCTTTTCGCCATTTTTTCTAGGATTCATCACCTCTTCCAAAATTTGCCAATGGAGCTTCTGAGATCTTCAGAGAGACGAGTATTAATGAGTATTCGTTGCTTCTATGTCGGTTTCTTTGGCGTCGCTTTGTTATCCATTCGTCTCTTAACAGACGTTACAGTTGCATTGAATTGGATTCAATGTCATTAAAAAGACATTAACTATTTGACCCGCTACAACCACAATCCATGATTCTTATCCTTTCCAATCTGTGAATCTCCACCTATAAAAAGTTAGGCCTCAGCTCTTGAGAATCATCATCACACTTCCAATAACATTCAAAATTTATTTCTCTCTCTCATTCCAGTATTTCTCTGAGATTCCAAGTTTTCAATGTTGTTGTTTGGAATTGTTACCTTTGATGGATGTGATCGGAGCATTCAGATCTAGATCCCGCAGCATTGGACCTTATGGGAAGCAATAGGATTTGAATAGCTTCATCTCGGCAGCGACAACGAGTTTTGGCAACTTACAACTCTGATACTAACAACGCTTACTCCCAAGAACGCCGGTGGTTTCACGTCGTTAATTGAGCTTCCGCCTACCCAAGCAGGGGAGTTTCTCTAATTCACTGATTCATCGTCGTCTTCTCAAGCGGATGCATACGATTTAGGTATCTCTCCACCGCCGCTTCACTCTTATTGGAAATTTCTTATAACTCAGCCCTCTTGGATCGAGCAGATTGCTGCTTCTCGGTGAATGCTAATGTGCACCAGCTAAACAGAAACGGCTCCGGTGCTCTCCTGAAGTAATTACAATGAAACCCAATCAATAGTGACCTCTTAATTATTCAAGAAGCTAAAGCGCATGAATCGTATCTTCCTCCAGGTTGGTATTATCCTAATCCACTTTAGGGGATGACTAACATATCGTATGCATGTGTCCCAAATAAATTTGACAAAATAATCTACTTTGTAGTATGATGTAACAAAAAGATTTGGTAAGCAGAAATGAAACAACCCACCAAAAACTAAAGTATCTTTTTAAGAATATGATAATCACTGAGTTTAGAGGTCAGTGAACAAAACATCAAACTGAACAAAATATCAAATTGAACAAAACACACTTAATTCTACAATCTTCTGCTTCAACTTTTTTTTTTCAAATGTCATATCACGTACGTACCAATAGGTTCATGGCTTCCTAATTTTGTGAGAATTTTTATTGTATGTTATGGTTAAGAGAGACCTAAGAAATAGCGATTTTGGCTTCCAGTTTGTTGCTGCCGGGTATACATCAGTTATCTATAACATAACAGGAGTAATGCCTTTTTGACTTACGCTATGTTTCTATTTCTGCTACTGTTAATTAGTTTCCGAGAAGTCATACCACTGCTGGCTCTTGCATTCCAACCTTTGTCACCGTCGTCATCATCTTCATTGCAGGCCACTGTTTTTTTACCAGATCTTGGGATTTTTTTTTGCGTTGACCACTTCTCTTGGCGTTTGATGAGTAAATGGTGTAGTCTAAGTGTATCTCTATCAATAAATGTATACAATATGTAATGATTTGTAATGCTATCCACCAGCAGGTTATGATGACGGTATTTGCCAAAAATGCATAGGCCATGACCAACATGAAAAAAGATATGTTGAGAGTAAATATGTTATCTTTTCTTTTTTAGTTGATTACTAGGATTAGACCCGCGCTTTGCGCGGGATGAGATGATTAAATTTGTTGTATTTTTGAAGATAAGAAGACATTATATCTGTTTTATTTGCATATTAGTTTGTTTTGGATTGGTTGTTTCGGGTTTTAATATCGTTCAATTATATATCTATATTTTAAATATTATTTTTTTGGTTAAATTACGATTTTGATTTAATGGTGATAACACATTTAGTGTCATCTTATATCAAATCAAATTTATTATAAAATATAAATAAATAATTCATTAAACAATATTTCATTAAATATTTTTAACCAAATAAAATACACTTATTTACTCTTCTCTACTATTTAATTTCGTAATACCTCCATTATCTAATTTTTAAACTATTATTTTATAGCATTTTTCTTAATTTTGGCATCCATTTATATAATGCAATAATAAAGACTTTATAGAAATATAGTAACTTATTTCGAATGAATGTGAACACCATTAAGAGTATTGAGACAATCCCAAATTTCCTTCTAGTCTCGAGATGGGTTGCCAAAAGGCTCATTTCGAGAAGCAAATTCTCGACTTGTATAACAGAATCTCCAATCTCAAGAGCCTTAAACCTTTCACATATATATGTCGACAATTTGTTCAATAGCTCATGTCCACGTCCTTGCCTATGGATACAAATATCGACGTTAAAAACTTGTGCCCAAAAGTCCAAAACTACAGAACCAATCTCACCAACCTACGTAGTGAAGATATAGAGTTTTCAGAGAACCACTACTATACGGCCTTGGGATCTCTCTAAGACAACACACTTCACCATTTAGATCTACCCTCAGTACACTAACTACCTCAAACTTAGCAAGGTTTAGTTCAATCTCTTTACGCTACACACGAGCCATGTCCAAACCAAGATCGCGTTCATGGGCTCTGGTACGTTGCCCTTCACATCCATCATCTTAGATACGTCCCACCTCCCAAATAACGACGTTCCAGAACTTTGACATCGACCCTCAAGCCAATTCACTTGCCTCCGAACTTGTCTCACGCGATATTGAACTTTGTAGTTTTAAAGTATCTCGTGTGTTTTATAATTGAAGTAAATAAGGTAAGAAATTGTTGAAGAAAATAAGGTAATATATTGTGAGAAGGTAATAAATAAGGTAATAAATTGTGAGAAGGTAGTAAATAAGGTAATAATTTGTGAGAAGGTGGTGTGAAAACATTTAATGCAAAATGCTTCTCTTTTAATATATAAGGGATTGGTGTGGTCTATATAAATCAATGTTAGTTCTCAATTATTTAATGATACTCTAGAAGATTCATTTAATAATGCCATAAAATTACTTTGTGACAAACTTTTTTGGAAAGTCAACGTAAAATAATTGTTTTAAGGAAATAGAACTTAAAAATATCGCATTTATCAAAATAAAATAAATTAATATAAAACTAAAAACTATCAGAAAAAAATTAGCTTGACATTTTAGTTAAAATTCTGAAAAAATACATATTATTTTTTTCAATTAAATCTTAAAAATCAAATCTCCCATATCTTAAAACAAAACTAAAATCAGTATCATTGTTAAGAAAAAAAAAATGAAAATGAAAATCAGTATCAAAATAACTATAAATAAATATTGTTAAAGAAATGGATATTGTACCTGATATGTTATGTGCAATATGGTTGCTACTGCAATCAAGCATAAGATAGATGTTACTGTAGATTCAACTTTAGCCTTTATCTTTATTTTGAACTATAAAAACAATCATATTTGAATTTTCTTCAAATAATTCCCACTAATCAACGAACCATTCATTTAGCGTATGCCATTTTCTGATTACCGGTTCGACTAACAAATATCTTAGACATTTACGTAACTTAAACACTTAGTCTGCTGCTTTTTGTTTCATACTAACTATAAAGCCAATCATATGTGAATTTTCTACTCATGATTTCTAAATCAACTTCACAGCCAGTCGAACTCACTAACACCTGCATAAATTTCTCCTTCATTTTCAACGGCGATCACCTTCTTACGTAACAAATATCACACAATACATCCAAATGCAAAGTCAACGTACAAACATGCAAAACTAACTTACAAAATATAATATACTTTAAACAAAAAAAAATACATCATATCCCGCGCGTAGCGCGGACCTATTCTAGTTACTTATAAAAAAAAAAAAAGAAACGAATGGTAACCCCCTAAGATCTCTCTAGAATCTAAATAATCTTTAGACAGCACAAAGGCAGTCTAAAACAAGTTTTGTAGATTGACTTGGGTTCTGTCTATTCTTGGTGGATTTTTATCCTCTCTCTCTTCTGTTCATACGTTTTTTCTCTTTGTCTTCCACAGAAGGGAAAGAAAAAAAAAAGTTCATTCTGATCGAAAAAGAAGAACTTCTTCTTGAAAGGTCGATCAATACCGCGTGTTCGCTGCAATGCTAACTTGGGAGAAGAACCCAGTTAGGCTTGCACGCAACACCACCGTGAAGAAAACGCTACCTTTCATTACATTCCTCATCATCGTATTATGTCAGGTCACAATGGTCATCTCTAAGGAACAGAAGAAGGTTGTGCCAGGTTCAGACGCAGATTGCCTCTTGAGATTCAAAGGCACATTAACAAATGCTTCTGTCATTAGCAGTTGGGATCCTTCAACCGCTCCTTGTAAGCGAAACTCCCCGAACTGGTTTGGTGTTCTCTGTTTCACCGGCAATGTTTGGGGTCTACAACTCGAAGATATGGATTTAACCGGGAAGCTAGACCTTGAACCGTTGGCTCCCCTCAAGAATCTACGAACCTTAAGCTTCATGAACAACAATTTCAATGGTCCATTGCCATCCGTCAAGAGACTCGTTTCCTTGAGGTCATTGTACTTGTCTAACAACTGGTTTACAGGGGAGATACCTGCGGATGCGTTTGATGGTATGAATCATTTAAAGAAGCTTTTGTTGGCTAACAACGCGTTTCGTGGGAAAATCCCTTCTTCTTTAGCTTCTTTGCCATTGCTTTTAGAGGTGAAGCTTAATGGTAATCAGTTTCAAGGGAACATACCTGATTTTAAACAGAAGAATCTCAAGTTAGCTAGCTTCGAGAACAATGACCTCGAGGGACCTATACCCCAAAGCCTACGAGACATGGATCCTGGCTCCTTTACAGGTTAACTAAACAAACATGTTTAGTAACTATATGAGTTTATTTTTTTTCATTTGAAAACATAAAACCTTAATTAACATTTCAGGGAACAAGGCCTTGTGTGATCCTCCATTAGTCTCATGCTCAGCGGCTTCATGGTCTATTCCGGATCCTCCTCCTCCTAGTTCCACGGAGAAAGACAAGATCCAAACTATGTTCACGGTTGCAATCATTTTGATTGTCATTGGGATAGTACTACTAATCATCTCGCTTGTGGTTTTTCTTCTTCAAAACAGAAGACGGAAGGTCTTGTCGGCTTGTCCATCTGCGGGACAAGACAGGATAGACAAGTACCATTATGATCAATCCGTGCACACGGAGAGAGCTTCGGAGTCTGTTACTAGCTACACTAGTAGGAGAGGAGGAGGAGCAGTACCGGATCAAGGGAAACTCCTGTTTCTGCAAGAGGACATTCAAAGATTCGATCTTCAAGATCTTCTGAGAGCTTCTGCTGAAGTTCTTGGGAGTGGTAGCTTTGGTGCTTCTTACAAAGCCGGGATAAATAGCGGAAAGACTCTGGTCGTGAAGAGGTATAAACATATGAACAATGTCGGAAGAGAAGAGTTTCATGAGCATATAAAACGGTTAGGGAGACTGAGTCATCCGAATCTGTTGCCTATTGTGGCTTACTATTACCGTAGAGAAGAGAAGCTCTTGATCGCTGAGTTCATGCCTAACCGTAGCTTGGCAAGACATCTTCACGGTACGTAGGATTCAATTATTATATCAATATGTTCTAAAAATCGGTTTAGGCTGCAGCCATCGAGTCAGCAAATCGGATTTGAACAAAACAATTTTTTAAGACCAACTTTTTTTTTATTTTTGAAAAATTGGTCTGGACATTCAAACAATCGGTCTAGACATTCAAAAAATCGGCACCTGCCTAAACAATAATTATCTATAAGGCGTCTAACCACCGGCTAGCGCTTTCTTGAACTTTATAACGGTTACTTTACTTGGTTTATTCTATTTCAGCTAATCATTCTGTGGATCAACCTGGATTGGATTGGCCAACAAGGCTAAAGATTATACAAGGAGTGGCTAAGGGTTTAGGTTACTTGTTCAAGGAGCTACCAACACTGACAATCCCTCACGGTCATCTCAAGTCATCAAATGTGGTACTTGACGAATCATTTGAGCCTCTCTTAACGGACTACGCGCTAAGACCGGTGATGAACTCAGAGCAGTCTCATAACCTAATGATCGCATATAAATCGCCAGAGTACAGCTTAAAGGGACAAATAACTAAGAAGACTGATGTGTGGTGCCTCGGGGTTTTGATCTTGGAGCTGCTAACGGGTAGGTTTCCCGAGAATTATCTAAGACAAGGGTACGATGCTAACATGAGCCTTGTAACTTGGGTGAGTAACATGGTGAAGGAGAAGAAAACGGGTGACGTGTTCGACAAGGAAATGACTGGGAAAAAGAACTGTAAAGCAGAGATGCTAAGCCTCTTGAAAATTGGGTTGAGCTGTTGTGAAGAGGATGAAGAGAGGAGGATGGAGATGAGAGATGCTGTGGAGAAGATTGAGAGGTTAAGAGAAGGACAAGAGTTGGATGGTGATTTTGCAGGTTCAACGCCCAATGTCTTTGCTTCTCGGTTAATAGACGATGATGACTTTGGTTTTGCGATGAATCGATGATGAGTTCAGAGATCAATGGAAAAATATTGAATTTGATATCTTGATTCAAGAAAGAGATGGAAGCTTCGTCGGCAAGAAAGAAAGTTAGGGTTTACCTCTTGGAGAAAATTTGTTAAAAGGGCAAAATCCATGAGATATATAATGAATAACCCAATATTTTTATTTTTACAAAGTTTACTCATATCTCCATCTGATATCATCCCAAGATTTTGTTTGTTTCTTAATATTATGATTCTTTTATTTTTTTTAAAAATGATTACATACGTAATAACTACTCCCTCCAAAAAATGAATCCATACGTAATAACTACTCCCTCCAAAAAATGAAATATTTTAGAAAAAAAAATATTATTTCAAAAATACATTTTTTTTTACATTTTCAATACTTTGATTATTAGTTAATTGTAAAGTTCAAAAAGATAAATGTGTTTATTGAGATACAGTTTTTACATTTTCAATACTTTATCAATACTATTATTTGTGAAGTGATTTTTTGCATTCGAGCTCTCACGTTAAAAATTAGATCAGTTAAATTTAAGACTATTTTAATAAATAATTAGATCATTTAATGTATAATTTTAATAATTTAATAATTAACATCTTTAAATAGTTTATCTTTTATTATAATTTTTTAACCTTAATGAATTATTAAATTTGTTAAAATATAATTATCCATAAATTAAAAATAAATTTCAGCAATTTAATAATTATTCTTCTTTAAAAATAATTTACATTGTGGTATCCATAAATAATAACTTTACATCATAATTTTTTCGCAAAGATAAATTTCTATATAACATTTTATATTTAATTTTAGGTATACATGAGTGTTTTCAAGTTTATTTTATGTAGTACAAAATATTTAAGTTTTAGTGAAAATATTTATATATAAAAATAATTTTTTACCTAATTTATTATTAAATATTTTGGACCTATGAACAACAATTTATTCTCATATTATTTGAGATGATCATATATATATTTATAAAATCTCGCATATGCGAGCAAAACATCTAGTCTAAGAGTAAATTGTAAATTTTAAAAATGATAAATGTGTATATTGAAATTCTTATAGTTTAAAATAGTTAGATACAGTGTAATTAATTACAAAAAATAATGACTAATAATAAAAAATTAATATGATTTATTTAATACTAGTATGTTTCACCAGTGCCACATCTGTGTATACAGTAAAACCTCTATAAATTAATAATGTTTGAACTATACCAAATTTTTAATTTTTTTATTAATTTAGAAAGATACTAATTTATCGATATACTAATCGAACCAAAAACTCAATTTAGGACTATAATATTATATTATTTTATAGAGATATTTAGTGTATATTAATTTATCGACTATTAATTTAAAGAGGTTCTACTGTATTTTAATTACTTTTAATCAATTTAAAATACTATGTTTCATTTATCTAGAATTTATTAACAAAACTTATTCTTTAAGTTCAACTTTGAGTGAACGGAAAAATCGATGTTTTCACATGAAATTTAAAAAAAAATCAAATTTGAATAATTAGAAGAGTTTGTTTGATAAAAACTATATGACATTCTATATATTTTTGCAAAATAAATAGTAAGAGAAATATTGTGTGATTTAGGTATTTTATTCTTGCAGATCAGAAAATAAGATAATTACTCTAGATGTAAACTGGTTTTTTATTTCACATGCTTATAATATATGCTAAGACGATGATATGTACTATGAAATGATGTTCAGAATTCGTCACTTAGAGGATTCATACTTTCGATATTTTTTTTTTTTAGAGTAAATTATTTTCAATACTAAAGATGGTTAAAGAGAAACTAACAGAAAGAAAGTTAATTTATTGGTCAAGGTTTTTCATCTTACCTATTAATCAAAGCATGAATCATGTGGGTTGAGAGTCTCTTGGTAAGTTGGAGTAGTCTTTTTTTTTAACAACATTTTGAGTCCATCTTCTCTTCTAATCTTTATTAACCTGCGTCAAATTTAATTTAGGACAAAACTTGTCTTTTCCTCAACCTAAGAAGAAAATCTATTTTGGTTTAACATCTACACAGAAAAGAAAAAAAAAAGAAAAGAGTTCAACTTACAAAAAGATTATCTTCTTTCCTTTCAAATATCTTCTTCAATCTGCTTAGATTTTTGTGATAGTCGTATCTTTTCATTTCACTATTTTTCTTCAATTGAAATAGTGTTCCCAGCTTCTTGGCCTTAGATTTTCAATGGAGCCACTTTAGTTTGAGGGAATCATTCCTCTGTAAAAAAGAGAACTAAAAACTCTATACCGAAAGATAAATTAGTGCGGAGAGTTAAAAATTTCCACTTACTCATTTTCTAAGCAACTACGAATCTACTATAGTATAACTCGTCTGCAACACTAATCAATGGACACCGGTATATTTTCCAAAGCCACATAAATTTAGCTTAATCATTTTCAAAATTACTTTGTACACTACACAATATCTATTATGTTAATGTAAGATAAGTAAGCTATATCAAGTAGAACACACAGTAGTACAGAGATAATTCTTCTCAAGAAATACGACTAGATTAATTCTTTTAAAAGTACACAAAGTTCTTTATAAAAGCAATCTTTCAAGCAATCTCAAGACAAACTTTGACTTGTTGACTAGTCTTACACGTTCACAGACTTAAGACAGTCTCTAAACTACTTATGCTTCTAACCCCTAGATGCTTTGTCTCTCCTTCTCCGGACGTACAAAACCTCTACTGCTAAAAGCTCTCTTTGTGTGTTGGTCTTCATACAACACCTTGACCTCCTTTTTATATGCGGAGAACATCCTAGGTTGCAAATCTAACTTTGATGGAAACTTTTCATTTCTTGTTCTTCAGCGAATAAGCCAATCTTCCTTTTCTCCAAGATTCTTGCTTCTTCCTCAAGACTTGCCTTTTTACACAAGACTTCATTAACTCTCTTATTAATACAATGCTCATGACTCGTGCTTCTCTCAACTCACTCGCCTCGTAGTCGTAGTTCATGTCGCACTTCATGAACTACTTCTGACTGCTACATCATCGTTTTGGCCATACATCTTCAGATTATTCCCCACCACTTTGAAAATACAGTCACCATCAGAGTGAAGATTCGCCTTTCTCTAGAGAAAGAAAAATGTATGCGAATGAGGTGGAGATCGTGGCTGGAATAGTTGAAACCGTTAAAATTACAAACCCTTTCTCGATAAAAGAAGAAACTGTTAAAATATTTTTTTTGCTTTATTTTTGTGCTTGTTGTCAATCTCTTCCAGTTCCTTTTTATGTTTTAAAGGCAGAAGAATGTTTCACATTGTTTGTATTTTTCTTTAAAATTAAAAAATGGTCACATGTTAAAATTTAATTGATTGAGTGAGTTATACTTTAGTATATAAAAGATATGTAAAAAAATTACAATTTTCATTTTTGAAATATAGTGAGTATCAACTAAGATAACTAGTGACGCCTAATCGATAATTAGTACAAGTGTAAAAGCTTTTTACTTAGGAATCAAATCGATCACAAATTGTAGAGATTCTGAGTCTTTCTCTGAAACAAATAAATCTTAGACAATTGAGATTGCTTCAACCCCATATCACAAACCTTAGCTAGCTTCCCTTCAATTATTTATCCATTTTTGGCTCATAATAGATAGCATAGACTTCTGCTTCCATTGAACGCGTAGCTATACTAGTTGAACCTATTAGGGACAAATGTTACACACTGGAAGTTGGAAATAATTATAAGCAATATATAAGATATGTAGATCATTCCACTTATCACCAACTGGTTTTAAGTTGGAAGCTTATCTAGCTTAACATGGTATCAGAACCCATGATCCAAATAGTCCAACCCGATCGATAGATCTGTGCCCAAAGTTGGCCCATCGATCCTTGCCCAAACATTCTGAAGTTGACGCACAAAGAACCTTCATCTCGAAGGGGTGTATTAGAGACAAAGATCTCACATCGAAAATTGGAGAGGATTATAAGCAATATATAAGATGAAAACAACCCCAATCAGAAAGAGCCCATCTCAGCCTCGACTTCAAATTCAACCGCTCAACGGTTAAGTCAGAGAGAAGAAGATAAAGCAACTAAAAGCATATAGTACAATTGCAGAAGATGATGAAAGCATGCACGGAAGATCATAATGGCTTGAAGCTGTCAAATCGGTTTTCGGCCTTTGATTTTTAGAGTTGACAAGATTATAACACGTGTCTAGAACACCTAGGGTTTCCATTTTGCTGTATAAAAAAGAACACAATGTAATCTTCTTTGTCAAGTAAAATGAAAGTTATTCAGTAAAACATAAAATACCGGTTCTGACATGGGAAAGACCAGAAGCAATTTTCAAAAAATTGGCCAGTTTTATAAAAACGTTTATATACTATAATAATAATTTTCTTATAAAAAATGCTGAATTTTTCAAGTATTTTTTTAGGACCGGAAGCGGTTGCTTATAATGCTTCCCCTCAGGACCGGTACTGAATCATTCTCTTCAGTTCAAACATATTTATTCTCCTCTAGCTTAACAGAACCCATGATCCCTTAGACCCCTAGTCAAAGAATGTTCATAAAGGGATGGAACACATTTGCGCGTAAGAACATTCCCTGAGAAGAAGCCATGTTCTTTGCTTCCATGTGATGTGAGTTCATGTTGGGTCTTTTCGCTGCTTCACCACGTGATCTTTGAGTTTACGCAGGTTCGTAAACAACAGCAAAAAAGGAAACTTGAACTAAAAGACTACGAACATAACTGGAAACTAAGACAAGAGAAACCATTATGAGCTATTTAAAAGAAGAATAAATATATGAAACACCCAACAGATATAAGACACGACCTATGAAACAGTATCACTTCTCACAAACATACGGAAACACACTAAATCACAACCCGTGTTCTAAAACCTTGGACCGGACCGGACCGGCTGATTAAATCCGGAATAAAACCTTTAAACCGGATCGAACCACCAACCCGAAAAAAGCGCTTTACCGCTTGAAAACAGAACAAAAAAATAAAAGAAGACATAAATATTCTGGAGAAAATTAAGGGACAGAAACAAGCGTTTTGATTCGACAAGTGGGAGGTGCAAGTGCAACAACATAAACCCTAAACTTTTAAAGATTTTCCCATTAAATTATTCGTCTCTATCTGAAAATAAAATTCTTCATAATCTGAAAAAGTGTTATTAATTTTATTTTTAAGACTAATAACTATGTTTAGTTGAATATTCTCCCTTTAAACCCTCTTTGAATCCCCTGTGCTGTCTAAAATCTCTCAAACAGAGACAAATATAGAGGAGATCAGTGGTGGGTTTTAAGAGAAGATGACAATGGTTGTTCCAAAAGAAGGGTTCGTGGTAATGGCGAAGGAATCTATTTCTTCCTCTCCATCGGAGTCTCCTCTTCGTCTCAAGCCTCACTTTCCTGACTTCACCATTCCTGTTAAAGTGAGTTCCTTTTCTGTTCTGTTTCCTCTGTTCCAGTCTCTCTCTGCTTTGCTTCTGTGAGTTCTGACAATATGTGCTATGTTCTGACTGAAACTATTGTGTCGTTATGATATATCCCTGTGTTGTGTTTTTGCTATTCTCTTAAACCGAGCTCCTTTTTTTCCTCTGTTTTACTTCCATGACTTCTGGCAATCTGTGTTGTGTTCTGTCTGAACTCTAAAGCCATTGTGTGATGATACATCTCTATGTTGTTTTTCTTGGTTCAGGATTTTTTTAAGTCAAGGGAAGCTCGTGAATTTCTTAGTGGAGCTTTAGCTGGAGCTATGACCAAAGCTGTTCTTGCTCCCCTTGAGACAATAAGGTCTGTTTACTCCAACACTTGTCATCTCCTTAATGAATGAAAGCCTTTGATGTTTTCAAAGTTTTGTCTTAAACTGCATTGTGTTGTGTGTTAATATGGCAGGACAAGGATGATTGTTGGTGTTGGATCAAAGAGCATTCCAGGTAGCTTTCTTGAAATAGTACAGAAGCAAGGATGGGTAGGTCTTTGGGCTGGTAACGAGATCAACATGATTCGTATCGTTCCAACACAAGCAATTGAGTTGAGCACCTTTGAGTGTGTAAAGCGTGTAATGACCTCAGCGCAAGAGAAGCTGAAGAAGATTGAGAAGACAAAGATTGAAGTTTGTGGTTTTAGTTTCAGTCCATCTATATCTTGGATCTCTCCTGTTGCTGTGGCTGGTGCAGCTGCTGGTATTGCCAGTACACTTGTTTGTCATCCTCTAGAAGTCATCAAGGTTCGATCAAAACCCATTGTATACTCCCAAAATGTATAGCCTTTTCTGTTTGACTTATTTGAAAGCAATGTTAAAAAAAAATTTGCTAATAATCACATACCAAAAATTGCTAATAATCTCACACCAAAATTTTTGAGCTACTAGACCGACTTTTGAAATAAATAAAAAATTGTTTCATTTAGGTCAGAGTTGCCGATTTTTAGAACAGTGTTTGAAAGAGATACTGGTTTTCTGTGATCTTTACCAGGATAGATTGACTGTGAGCCCTGAGCTTTATCCAAGTTTAAGCCTTGCAGTTCCGAGGATTTTGAGAGACGATGGAATCCGTGGATTCTACGCTGGTTTACGACCAACACTTGTCGGGATGCTTCCTTATAGCACATGTTATTACTTCATGTATGACAAAATGAAGACCACATACTGCAAATCCAAGAACAAGAAAGCTTTAAACCGTCCTGAGATGCTTGTTCTTGGTGCTCTAGCCGGTACGTAAATAAGATTTTGTTTCACTGTATTTACAGACTCAGCTCATGTATGGGGTTGAGAATGGTTGTCAGGTCTAACGGCAAGCACCATTAGTTTCCCACTGGAAGTGGCGCGGAAGCGGTTGATGGTGGGAGCTCTGAAGGGGGAATGCCCACCGAACATGGCTGCGGCAATAGCAGAAGTAGTAAAGGAAAGAGGAGTGATGGGACTCTACAGAGGATGGGGAGCAAGTTGTTTGAAAGTCATGCCATCTTCAGGCATCACTTGGGTCTTCTATGAAGCCTGGAAAGATATTTTACTTGCCACCAACACCAAACCACTAATATAATGACGAAATTAGTATTTTTAGATTACTTGAAGCTATCATCACATTTTCAAAGCTATCATGGGGATTAGCTTTGCCCCATGAGATGTTTTTTTTGGCACTTGGGAGTGTTTTGACTCCCATGAGATGTAAGAAACTGAGTTTTTTTCGTAATCTAAACAATCCTCTATGTTCAGTCTAATGAAAGAGCAAATAATTTTGAACTATAAATTATGTTCACATAACATCAATGTTTTCTAGGTGGTGGTTAAAGGATTAGTCTTTTAGATGGATGTTCAAACTGATTTTTTGAACACTTAGATCAATTTTCTTTTGAAAAATGGTTTGAAAAAAAATCGTTTCGTTCAAAAGTTCACTAAGTCGAATGCATAATATACACCAATGTTAAAAGGTTTGCTAGAGACTCATATAGAAAAATTTTAAGACTAGACGAATTATAAAAATCCTCTTATTTGCTAATTAATTTTTCCGTATCCGAGCCATCACGTTGAAAGATAGAACGGTTAATATTATTTTTATTTTTAATAATAAAATATATTAATTACTAAAAAATTAAAAAATAAATTTAATGTTATTGATTAGATAAGTGATCAAATTAATAATAATAAGAATTATCTAAAATTTAAAAGTCTATTTTAAAACAAAAAAAAACTAATTTTATTTTATTTGATTAGATAAGTGATTAAAATTATTAATAATAAAAATCTTCCAAAATCTAAAAATATATTTGAAAATTCAAAAATAATTCCTATATATATATATTGTATCATTATCTGAAAAATGTATGTTATTAAAAATGTAAAATTTAAAAACATAATTTATATAACTAAATATTAATCTTGTAAAATTCTTAATTTTATAGAATTGAAAAACTAATTTTAAGTGATTTTAAAGATTTAATTATTAATAATGAATGCAATATACAATTAAATTTTCAAAAGAATTTATGTATGTAAGAATTTTCAAATGAAAATATTAATAATAATTTATTATTATAGTCTTAATTAATATTAAATATATTAATATATAATTATAAAATGTGTAGGTTTTAAACTGGAATTATAAAAATACTAAAATATATCTATTATAGTTTAATTAATAGTATTAAAATTGAAAAAAAAATCAATAATTTTAAAATTTTAACACTATAAATTTATAAGTAAATTTTTATATTTATTATAATATTATGATATTTGGTATTTTTATAATTATACAAAAGGTAAATATTGTTAATTTATATTTTAATCGCTACTGCATTTCGTAGTTAACCAGTCATAAATATCATGCAAACGCACTAATTTGTAATCGCGGTACCAGTTGTACAAATCTCTTAAAACCACAAGAAATCGCAACCATCCGCAACCGCAACCCTTGCGTTTGAACCAATCAGACCCTTAATCATTACAAAATGGTCGGACTTGTACTTCATGAAAAAATGTATGGTTAAATTTCTAAAATAGATATTTTTTTATTATATATAAAAACTAGGGTTAGCCCGGGCTACGCCCGGGATTTAAACATAACTGTAATAATATTATAAATAGATATATTATATTATAGTTGATGATTAATATATAATTACAATGTCAGCTTAGAATTGTTTTTTATTTATTCATTATGTTGTCCAACAAATTTGGAATGATAGAAACTCACTGTTTACTGTATTTCCAATATTAGAATTTAATGTAGGGTAAGTAATTTGAATTAAAATTAATTGAATTTTGTTTATGTCTTACATACTTTTATCTTATTTATTTAGGTTTTCATATAAAACAATTATTAATATTTAGAACTCTTTTTAAATTTAGTTATGTATTTTGAATGACTGGGTTTTTATTTATGTGGCATCCGTCTTTGAAACGTAGTAATCGGCTCTTTACATTTTCTATTTTAAACGATAATAAACTATTCTGGCTAACTAAATTTACGGCTATACTTTTCTTTTGATAGGTACCAAGGTTATTTTATTAGGATGACCAAAGGAACCAAATATTTTTAGCCAAATTGTTGCACAGAAAAGGTTAAAAGGATTGTTTTGATCAACTTGCTACATAATTAATGAAAATAAAATTGCTAAACATCGTCTTTGATTGAAACCGATTGTTCGAACGGAATTTTTAAATAAACCAAACCATCTATATAACCAAAACAACAATTACACTGTTGGTCTCTGAACACATTGCAAATAAAATAAGACGCATACCAAATTAAACAAAAGAACAAAGTTCTTTCTGTATTGTTTAGTGAAAGCATCATTCACGTAGGATTTGTAAGACTATTCTGAGCATATATCTTACTACACTTTTTTAATATGACATCTCTGTGCTTGCTGAAGATGGCAAAGAAGCAAGAATGAGACCGAAGCATCGAATACTCTTGGCTTTGATCAAGCTGCTGAGACGATGATTAAAAAGTTGAAGCAACAGAGAGATGTCTTATTAAGAACAACTGTTCTTCCAAAATTTCAGAAAACCGGCAATATCAGTCATAAGCATGTAGAATACGTAAAGAAAAGAACACATAGCATTATTGATGTATATGTAAGAAGCAACAGAGAGATGTCTTATTAATAAAAATTTATTAATTGGGATTTCAAGGGATCATAGAATACCTTCGGCTGATGTCAAACTTCCTCGTTCTTATCCCATGTCAATAACACATCATTATCATCCTCATCGTCACTGTCTTCTTCTCCCTCAGATAACATCACACCAGCTTCATATACTCTCTCTTGAACAAATCCTCTAACCAAATAATTATTTCTTCAGCAGGAATATCTCCTGCTCTAATATACAAATCCGAGCTTTACGCATGACAAACACAAAAAGACCAGAAAAGAATCAGACAACGCATTGATACCTAAGAACCTGTCAAATCCATTGTTTTGGAGCTCACACTTTGAACAACCTTAAACTCAAGTGATGGAAACCCCTGGAAAACAAAGATAATCCAGTAAACGAAGACATTGGAAGTAGTATACCAAAAAAAAAACAATGAAACAAAAGATATAAGAAAACGTATGATTAACTTTTCTCGCCATGGCTGTGGACGTTTTGTGATCTGTCTTCCAAAATTCCAAAACGATGCTTGAAACATATAACGATGAAGAAAGGATTAAACTTGGATGGAATCTGAAACCAAAAAATACACAGATCTATAAGACGGAATCCTTACATTAACATCAACCAGAAGCAAGTCAACCCACATGAGCTCACCGCCGCGCTTCACCTTCCTCGCCTCCCAGAAACGGAGGAACACCGGCTGGACTTAAAATCAAAGAAAAAAAACTTTAGGATTAGCCATTTCAGAAGATTGTGTGGTGTAAGAGCTATGAGAATGATTTTTACAGGAGTAAAGCCAACCTATTTATACATGGGATCTACATCGTTCTGAGAAAATGTCGACATATCGAAGTGGAGATTGTGGGAGGGGATTAAATGAAAATGATCAATGCTTTTGACGTCAGGAAAATCAATCGACGCCATTGAAGCTTCTCAAGGTTGGCGGTCGACAGCAACGAAGATAGAGGACATAAGCCCTAATCTTTCTGAGTAAATTAGGGTGTGCGGAGGCGGGCCGGACTATGAAAATTGACACGGGCCATGAGAAAATCAAAACCCAAAACAAATGATAAAACAAACGTACCGTTTTGGAGATGGATAGGTGTCAGGACAACAGCTTCCCTATTAGTGACATGGCACTTGCTAGAGGGAATGAACATTTCTTTATATATATAGATATGGATAATCGAAACTCAATTTAGATCTGAACCCGAAAATTAAACGAGTTCAACCCTGGTTTCGCATGTGTTACCGAATCCAAACCGAAACCTAATCCAAACTTTTATATTACCCGAATAAGACTGATGTTCATAAACCCGAAAACTTGAAACCCGATTATAACCAAATCGATACCGAATGCTCACCCGACTGCCATGCCTACTATAATGTTCATTTATAGTTCTTAGGATTTTGGTTAAATATGAACCATGATGAAAAAAATGTCTTGTAATGACACATCAAAGACGGTCCAAAAACAATGAAAGTGATAGATGAGGAATAAGAATTGTCCAAAGCTAACAACAGATAAATGTTGGTAGTTCGACTAAGAAAGCACAATATAAAAACCTTAAAAATCACATGATCCATCAAGTTTTTGACGAAACTAATATTACATTGTGTGCTTTCGAATTTATAAAAACTACGACCAGATTCTCATGGTTTTTGTTAAAAGAAGATTAACTGTCATTGGACTTAAAACCTTAATGGATAGCCAAGGAGGCATATGGAACACAATCACAATCACTTCATTGATATGTCTACAAAAAGAAGGGAGCAGTTGATACAGGTCTTGAAATCATTGTGTGTTTCATCATTTATTATTATTATTATTATCAACAAGGGAAAAGAACTGGAGATGGGTGTCTCTGAAGCTTCCCAGCAGAAAAATTAAGTTTTTTCATCTTCTCTTCACACCATAGAAGCTGCTCTTTACTGACTTTCCCCATCCTCAGTACCCTTGATGCGAGTTTGATGTCAATGGCTGCAAACAAGAGCTGAACACCTTCCCATGTTTGTGGCCAAGACTTCTTTCTCAACCCTTTTGTTTTCTTTGTAAGCTCCTTCGCTTTCACCCTCTTCTGCAAAGTGTTTTTTTATTACAGAGATTCAGACACCAAAGAAACATGTACATTGCGTCTAAAAACATAATAAAATGAAATAGAACCTTTTCAATAGTTGACTGAACCAGTTGCAAAGGGGTTGTAGAATTATTGATCATATGGTTATTGTTCCCAAACATGTGAATGATGATTCCATTTGGCTTCTTCTTATCCATTTTCAAGAAAACGTTGAAAGTAAGGATCGAGCTCTCAATGATTCTGATGAGATCATCAGCTAGGACCATGAACTCTACTGTATCTTTCTCCTTATCTGACCCTGAGATATTTGAAAATGATTAACTTAAGCTTCACATAAAGTTGAGATGGTTAAGAACTCACCTTGAATCTTGGGAGCTTGAAGCAGCTTAGGCATTGCGTTTCTAGCACGAGCATAAAGCTCAGCTCTTGACCCCTGCTGAAACGGTTCATTCTCTATATACCTCTGCAACAAGACCAAGAACTGCTGAAACTGTTGCGCAGTGTGGTTGTAGCAAGTCAGTGTTTCAGGTTGGCATGAGATCAAGTGGCTAAGCTGCGTGTACTGACAGTGAAGTGCTTCCCAAGTGAGGCAGAGTTGAGCAACATAAGCTGTCTCAAGATCTTGACAAGGGTCAATCTCTGTCTGCTGCAAATGCTCTATATCTTCCTCCTCCTCAGGAACATCCATTTTCTTCAGAGAAAGACATCGAAAAGGCGATGAGAGCTTCTTAGATGCAGATCTTGGTGATGGAGTTGAAGGACTTGGAGCTATGCCAATGCCTGAGAAGAGTGAAGACAATGCACATAGTTTTATAAAGACAATGCTTAAGAGATCAAAGCAAAGAAGCTTGTTTACCATTTTCTTTGAGCTGGCGAGAGCTTAAACGATCAAAGAAGAGCATACGCTCACAATACTTTTCATAGACAGCATCAAAACCTCCCCACCATTGAAGTCCTTCAGCGACTACATCTCTCCAGACACTTGAACACTTGTCTTCTCCCTCATCTTCACCTAGATAAGACTCTTCCTCCTCTTCTTCTCCTTCTTCATCTTCTTCAGGTATCAAGACCATGAAACTGTTTCTCCTTAACTCCTTAAGCCTTCTCTTAACCTCAT
Source organism: Eruca vesicaria subsp. sativa (assembly GCA_932364175.1). Lineage (NCBI taxonomy): Eukaryota > Viridiplantae > Streptophyta > Magnoliopsida > Brassicales > Brassicaceae > Eruca > Eruca vesicaria. The sequence continues at coordinate 64,444 of CAKOAT010582931.1, forward strand.
TGGTGATGAAGTCATCATCTTCCTCATCTTCTATCTCATCTGCTTTTCCTGAATCTGTCACACTAGCTACATTGTTCTCACTCCTTTCTTGTTCTTGCTCCTTCTCAAGGTTTGGCTTCCGTGACTTTCTGAATTTCCTCACTTTCAAGAAATCCATGTACTCAAACACTTGGAGGAGTGAGTGTCTTTGCTTAAACCTTTAGATCTACTTTGCATGAACAGCAAAAAAAAAAGATGGTAATGGTGTTTCTCTTCAGCCACAAACTGGCTTTAAACCCTTTTTTTTAGGAATCAGAGAATCAACAAAACCACAAAATGAGGAAAATGCATGAATCAAAGAGAGATCTCACAGAATCATAACCAAAGCAGAGACACAGACAAAAGATTAAACACTTGAACTACCAAAAAATAATACCACAAGATCAACAAACGGCACTAGTATGAAACTTCAGATTCAGATTCTTCTCTCTCTCTAGCTGATAACACTCTGCATTATCTGCTAAACCCCACAAACACTACACTCAAAACTACACTGAGAAAGTGTGAGAGAGAGTAGAAAGAGAACCCACCTTGCAAGAGAGAGAGAGAGAGAGAGAGAGAGACAAAAAGCTTTGTTTTATGTCTTTAGTCTATTCTATTCTATTCAAGTCTTGGGGAATAAGGGAAGAGTGAGCACAGTATAAATGTGAGAGGCTTCTAAACAGATCTCATTAAGATTTTTATAATTAACGCTTGATTTCAAATTTTAAAGAAACAAAATATTTTCTTCTTTTTTAAATCCTTCTCCTCAAAATTTTCCATTTCAGGTTCAAAAGAAATTTGAATACCCTTGCCACGAGGTTTCTGCATTGACCTTTCTTTCACACTAGATTTTATACTCGCGCTACGCGCGAGTCTGTTTTAATAATTTAGTTTAATTAAAATAACTTAAAACTAAAATATTAATTGAGTAATATAATTTTCTTATTTAAAATATAATCTTTAATTTAGTATTTATGTTTTCTTATAATTATGTTATCTTATTAGCTATTTAGTTATTTGTATTTGTAAATATAATAATT
>CAKOAT010582931.1:73988-84837 GCA_932364175.1 Eruca vesicaria subsp. sativa
TATTTTTTTTCAATTTTTTTATAACAGTTAATATTTTTAAATAAGTTGTAAAATTTTCATATTTATTTTTTTAGTTAAATTATATATGGAATATTAATTTCGTTTTTGATATAATTTGGAAACATTAACATTTTCTAAAAATAATACTTTACATTTAGTATATCTAAAAAGACAATAATGTTTTGTTAATACTACGTTTATTTTTGATTTTCCATTTTTATAATAGTTAACATTTTTATGTCATTTGTAAAATGTTAATATTTATTTTGTTATTTAAATTATATATGGAATATTAATTTCATTTTTAATATAATTTGGAAACAGTAACATTTTATAAAAATAATAAACTAATATAATGATGTGTCATTATACGATTGGAGGACTTAAATCCTACGTGGACGTCCTCAATGGCTTATAGCCTCAACTTTTATATAGTATAGATTGGTCCAAATTGTTTTTTACTTTCCTTAAAAGTCTTTTTCTTTTATTGATAAAATATGGAAATAAATAATTTACAAAAAAAATTAAAAATAAAATCTTTTGGGTTGGTCTGAGAGAGGAGAAGGAGGAGCAGAAACTATAATAAGTGAGAGAATATTGTCAGAAAAGCCGAGCAATCTGTTGTCCTTCCATTTGCTCACACTTTAGAATTTACAAATGTAACCCTCTTCCATATCTGTATCCACGAGCTTGTCTTATTAGGTCTTGTAATAAAATATGGGCTTTCAAAATATTGGGCTTTTCAAAATAGTATTTTCCTATCAACTCTTGTGGTGATGCTTTAGATGCACATGCAGAATTGGTTTGGCTTTCGAATCAAGTCCAGTTTACGGTTAGGTCGACTGGGATTTGGATTCAACCGACATCAGGGAGCATGTGGTCTTGGTGGAACTATGGGATCATTTGCCCTTTTGTTTTTGTCTGTGTTTTTGTTTTCCTCTGCCATGTCGTCTCTTGCCTCTCTCAGACTCTCAAACTATACTCTGCCCATTTTTTGAGCTTAGAACTAGGCCTGGGCATTCGGGTAGTCGGGTCGGGTTCGGGTCGGGTCCTTTCGGGTCCGGGTCTTTCGGGTCTAGGATTTTAGGACCCAATAGGGTAATTTCGAATTTTCGGTTCCGGTTCGGTTCGGGTCGTACCGGGTCCGGGTCGGGTCGGGTCTTAGATAGTTGGACCCATTCGGGTAATTAAAATTTATCGGTTCGGATTCGGTTCGGTTCCGTGTCGGGTTCGGTTCGGGTTCGACCTAAAAAATACCTAAATATATAAAAAAATATCTGAAAATATTTATATATCCGAAAATATTCAAAATTTTATTCAAAATTTGTGTTTTTATTATATTAAAATGTGTATATATATTAAACTATGCGAAATACAACAACAATTCGTTGTCTCCTAGTTGTTGACTCCCTTACTCTCTATGGAAACAATCCGTCTTCGACTCCCCCTCAATACATTTTATATAATTTACACTATTAATTCGGGTACCCATCGGGTTTCGGGTTCGGTCCGGGTCGGATCCAAGACCCGCGGGTCTTCCACAACAAGACCCGATAGGGTAATTTGATCGGGCCGGTTCCTACCCGGACCAGATTTTTTCGGTTCGGTTTCGGGTCGAGTCTTCGGGTCCGGGTAAAATTCCCAGGCCTACTTAGAACATTGACTAAAATCATTTTCATATTAACTTTCTACAGCCCAGAGATACAAATGCAAGAAATTTCTAAAGACCAATCTAATTTACTGGCTGAAACAAGATGATTTACAATTACAAAATAAAAATTAGTAAATGTCATACTTTACAAAGAGCCACTGTGTACACATATGTAAAAATATCATACAACAAGGGATCAAAGAATGATTCAAGAAATCCCAATGGTCTTACCCAAAAGCCAAAGAACAAGCGACATTTCAATCCCAAATATTGTATGTAGAGTACTTCTATCAAGTGTAAACCCAAACACAGTGATTCCTGCTTTATTGTTCTCAAAGTAATTCACTGCAAAATCCAACAATGATTAAAGATAACTAAAGATGTGAAGAATATATGAGATTTGATGTGTATGTATATATGTTACCTAGAGCTTGGCGTTTTTGGAATGATATGGTGCTATAAGCATAAGCAGGGATGAGATCATTGTTATCAAAATCATCTTCTTCATCTCCATAGTCCTCACTGTCATCTGTATCTCCAGTATCAACATCTTTTGAACTGAACCCTTGTCCGCTTGATTTATCATTTAACCTTGGAGACCCTCCCTCCACTGCCTCAAAGGATTCTATTGTCGCGCAGACATGCCACTTTGCAGCAAGGCAAGTCACCGCCTGAGCCTTGTGTGTGATCTTTGAGGCACTTCTTAGTAGAATGAGCAGCGCAGTGACCAGAGTCACTGAACATAGCTGAGATGATCACAAAGAGTTAAAGAAGACATCAAGATCCAATAGAAAGTGAAACAAAAACAGAACTTACTGCGAGTTCTCCAGCTTTGACGATATTCAATTCAGCACGAGACGTAGTGGTAATAAGCAGAGAGTAAAACTGACTTCCAGTGACAAGAATCAATGAAAACAAAATGAAGGTCCGGAACCGGTGGCTGATGATTCTCAGGTGACGTCTGATGCGGAGATGTTCAGTCAAGATGGTACCAACATCTGAATCCGTCTGAAAGACCTGAGCAAAGTCTTGGAGCCTAAGGATCTGAAGGTGGCAGATGAGACGGAAGAGGACACAAACTAGGAAGATCACGGTAGTACGGTAGAGCCACGAGCAGATCTCCATCAGACAAGCGACTGTATCACTCAAGATAACGTTACCGAGGAATGGAATCCGAGAAGCGCCTGAAGCGTACCACCATATCTTGTATGCGCTCATAGCTAAGAAACAAGGAGTGACGAAGTAGGAGAGAATCTTTAGCGATCTCTGCATAACAAAGAGTTGATTGACTTCAGAACACAACTATATACATGTCTTATATAAACAAAAGCAAAACACACTGTAATACTTGTGAAGCAAGTAAACAAAGAGATCTTCATGATTCATACTACTGTAGTTCATTATTTACACCACCATTTTCAGTTTTTTCAGATTCTCAAGATTTACACAGAAAACACAGATTCCAACTTTTCAGAAAAAAAACAGATCCAAATTGGACATAACAGTTAAGGTATGAACAAGGCTAGTCCTGATCAAACCCGATAAAACATTGGTCTTGCCCTCCATAAATAAAAAAGCCATTGTACATAGGTTTTAAAACTATCAAATTGTCTTGAATAAAAAAAACTATTAAATTGTCTAAATAATTACTTTTAGTAATAAGATTCATCTTAAAATGTTTATGGCCCCCTATATCAAGAAACCAATCAAGAATGTGAAATTAAGAAACTTGGAACCGAAAATGAGCAAAAAGAAAGAAAAAAAAACTCACGTTGAGCTGGTTGGTGTAGCCTTGGCGAACTGTCTCACTCTCATGCCAAAGCTTATCGAAGAAGAGGAACCTTCGGAGACCATACTTGCTGATGAATCTTGAGAGACAGAGGAAAGAAAGAGCAGCGAAGCTGCTTAGAGAAAGCTGAACCACAGAATCATACGGCCTCGAGTGGTGGCTGTCGCAGTCAGCGCAAGCGATGACAAAGTGAGACGTGGCCGGGACCACGAGCGTGAAAACGATGAACATCGACCAAGAAAGAACAGCCGTCCAAGGACTCGACTGATCCACGCACATCCATCTCAGATATTTCCGGAAACTCTGGAGCTCGTCTTGCGCGTGTGAGACACAACGCGTGAACTTGTTTTCACGGTTGATGAGCGGCTCTCTTTTTCCTCCTCCTGCTGCGGTTCCGATGTCGATGTCCGACATGGAGGATCTCTGTTTTAGTTTTGTTTTTGTTTTGGATATTGATGAGGCGGGTGGATGAACAAGGCAGAGAATCAAGGGATATCTAAAAATTGTTAAGGTTATTTATGAATTGATGTTAACGCGGCCTTTGACAACCATATACAGATACAACTAACAGTTGTAATAAAAACATTTACTATCATTGTTACTTTGAAGATGATGTTTATGTATAACCTTATTTATTTAAAGTGTTTGTATTATTATGTCTTCAGGGTTTTATGTTGATAAGTGCTTTATATAAGGTTGACTTTTGTTTTCCAATAAGATAAAAGTAGATGTGATCTTTTTAACACCGATTTGTCATGCAATCAAAATTATGATTTTTTTTATGTCAATGAATTTATAACGGATAATTATATATATGAATTATGGGGATTTACATGTGATGATTATATTTACATTATACTAAGCCCATTTATGAAAATTTACATCTAATAGTTTTATTTTTACTATGCTCAAGACTCTTATAAACTTTTTATAACTGATAATAAACTACAATCTCTGATACTCAAATCCCATACTTTTGATGAAAGATTTGAAATTCGTGAAACAAAAAGAAATGTAGATTTGTATTCATGAGAACACCCTGATTTGAATTCACGGGATATTGGTGATACCTTTTTCCTACAAATTTAGGAAAATTTTAAATATTGTTATAAATTGGAAGCAAGTTATATTTTAACCATGTGATGGTTTAATGGCAGGGATTCAGGTTGCTACCTGAGTCTGAAGACATTCCACTACCTTCTATTATGTGGTCACACAGATATAAGTCCATTGCTTAGATTCAATTTTAATACCAGTTAAGAAAATCCATTCGTGGATCACATTTAGGGATGGGTGTTCAGGTATCCATTCGTGGTTGGTTCATATCTATTTGAGTTTCGGAGTTAAAGATTCGGCTCCTATTCGGGTATTTATAAATTTCGGTTCGCATCTTTGTGCGTTCGATCGGGTTCGGATAATCCATTTATATTATTTTTAAAATTTTAAAATTCATATATATATTTTAAATTTCTCAAAATCTAAAAATAAAACTGAAATATAACATATAAAAATTTGAGTATTGTACGCCAAAATATCTAAACTGAACATAAAATTTAGTTTGGTTTGAATATTTGAATGGAGAATCACTAAATATTTTAAGTATTTTCGGTGTTTTGAATATTGTTAAGCTATTTTAGATATTTACTTTTGATTATTTGTATATATTTTTAAACATTTTGGACAACTTCTGAATATCTTATACATTTTAGATACAATTTTGGCTACTAAATAAAAAAATAGCTGATATATTTAAGTATATAAATATGATTCGGATATATTTGGATATCCAAAATATTCTGCCTAAATACCACAATTTATACCAGTTAAGATATCTAATTAATTTTAGTTCAGATTCGATATTATTTTTTGGATTGAATTTGGTTCGGTTTTCTGGTTGATTTTTTTGCCCAGGTCTAATCACACTTCCCTTTAATCTGGCCATTTCATAGATCTGGGACACCCAAAGATAATAAAAAAGTTAGGCATGGGCCTCCGGGTCCTCGGGTCGGGTTCGGGTCGGGTCCTGTCGGGTCCGGGCCTTTCGGGTCTTGGAAATTTAGACCTATATGGGTACCTATGATTTTTCGGGTCGGTTTCAGGTCGGGTCTTGCCGGGTCCGGGTCCGGGTCCGGGTCGGTTTGGGTCTATAATTCTAATACCTAAATATCTATAATTTTCGGATCCATATCGGGTCTGGATCGGGTCCAGGTATTTAGAATCTAAAAAATACATAACATGCAACACACTCAAATTCAGTTAATATTTTTCATATATATCTAAAATTTTATAAAATAACTTAAATTAAACTATTAATAATTAAAGAAAACATTTTTAAACTCTAAATTTTACATTTTAAAACTTTATATTACTTAAAAATGTTACAAATATATTGTTAACAAAAGATATTTCAACTAAATTATAAAATAGTATAGATATATAAAACATAACACAAAAATAATAGTTTTGGATATACATGTTTATAAGTCGGGTACAAATCGGTTCTTATCGGGTCGAGTCTATTCGGGTCGGTTCTTTTCGGGTCCGGGTCTATTTGGGTAAAAGAAATTTAGACCCAATAAGTACTTGTAAATTTCTGAGTTGGATTTGAGTCGGATATTTTCGGGTCTTCGGGTCCGGGTAAAATGCCCTTGCCTAAAAAAGTTTTCGATCAGAGTTTTTCATTATTATAGAAAAATGAAAACCTTAATAGCATGAAACTTAATGTAGGGCATGGGTTTTGTAACAAGTTTTCTTTTTTTTTTTGCAAAATAATTTTCATATTAAATATTTTTGTTTTTCTGTTTTGTTTTTAGGTTACAAAGAAAACATGATTTTTGTACCAACAGTTTTGGGAAACAAGCGGCGATGATATAACACAGATGGTGCAGAGCTTCTTTGTCACAGGAAGGCTGGAGGAGGGTATTAATAATACAAACATAGGCCTCATCCCAAAGACATTGACCGCAAAGAAAATGTGTGAATATCGACCAATCAGCCTGTGCAGCGTGGCCTATAAGATAGTATCCAAACTGATGGCAAGAAGATTGAAGAAGGTTCTGCCTGGTATCATTTCAGAAACTCAAGCAGCTTTCGTTGAGGGAAGATTGATATTCGATAACATACTCGTCGCACACGAACTCCTCCATACGCTCAATTCAGATAATAAATGTTCCAAGGAGTATATTGCCATAAAACGGACATCTCCAAAGCATACGATCGTGTGGAGTGGGCGTTTCTGAATCGAGCTATGCACGCTCTCGGTTCTAAGAAGTTTGGCGAAATCTCATTATGAGTTGTGTCTTATCAGTCCATTACCAAGTGCTGGTCAAGGGTGAAGCCTACAGAAGTATCAGACCCACGAGAGGATTGAGACAGGGGGATCCCCTCTCCCCTTATCTCTTTGTTATTTGTTCTGAAGTACTTGTTCAGATGTTGAAACTGGCGGAGAGCAAAAGAAGACTATCAGGTCTAAGGGTTGCAAGGAGAGCTCCACCGGTATCTCATTTATTATTCGCCGATGATAGTATGATGTATTGCAAAGCGACCGATGAGGAACTTGATGGCTTGATCGGTTTACTACAGAGATATAGTCTAGCATCAGGGCAACGGATTAACTACCAGAAGTCAAGTGTTTACTTCGGGAAAAACATCCCAACAAGTAGAAGAGAAGTGATTCAAAGGAAGTTGGGAATTGAGCAAACAGGTGGAGAAGGAATTTATTTGGGGCTGCCGGAGTCTTTTGGTGGTTCAAAGGTCTCTATCTTATCATATCTAAAGGAGAACCTAAACAAAAAAGTGCATGGATGGCAGACAAAATTTCTCTCACCGGCGGGCAAAGAAAAGCTTCTCAAAGCAGTAGCGATGGCTCTTCCAACGTATACAATGGCGTGCTTCCTAATTCCAGAAACAGTGTGTAAGCAGATAATGACTTTTATGGCGGAATTTTGGTGGAGGAATAACCAGGAGAAGTGGGGTATGTAATGGAAGAGTTGGGATAGTTTGTGTAAACCGAAGGAGTGTGGGGGACTGGGTTTTTTAAGGACTTGGAAGCTTTCAACCTAGCACTCTTGGGTAAGCTTTCAGTGACGTGTGTTAGGGTGTTAACATTAGACGTGTAAAATCTGAATAAGCAGATCTTGTAATAGATTGTTTAAAGGATATTCTAATAAAGCATTGTTGTTGCTTGTATTGTTTTGTCTCTTGCACGTACAATTGGTATCAGAGCGGGGCACCTAAGTTATCGGTGTAATCGGGAAGGTGAAGATGGACACGATTATTTCAGTGCAGAAGGCAATTGTGTTGAACGCGGACCAGTATGGTCATTGGAAGGCTCACATGAAGCAGATGATTCGAGGAATCAATGAAGATGCATGGACAGCTGTGGAGAGTGGTTGGGAGGAGCCTACCATAGTCACATGAGATGAGAAGAAACCCAACCCAAAAGAAGATTGGTCAGAGGCAGAGCGCAATGTATCAAAATATAAAGCAAATGCGTTGTCAGTGATGTTTGGAGTTGAAGCAGAGCTGTTCCAGTTGATTCAAGGGAGTACTTCAGCTAAAGAGGCGTGGGAGATCCTGCTGAATTCGTTTAAGGGAGATGAGTGTGTCAAGAGGACATGCCTATATCATCTTGGGTCGCAGTGTGAGAATCTCAGATGGTCTTATGTTGATTCTGTGGCGAGCTTTAGTGCCAAACTTAGTGTTATGGTGCATGAAGCTTTTGTACTTGGGAAGAAGTACAAGGAGAAGAAGCTGGTAAATAAGTTACTACGCTGTCTTCCAAGGAAGTTTAAAACTCACAAGGCAGACTTGCAGATGACTACAAACACGGATGAGCTCAAGTTTGATAAGCTTGTGGGTATGCTGAAGGCACAAGAGATGGAGACAGACAGTAGTTCAGTCTCTATGTCAAGCAGTCGCCAGGGAGTATAGCGCTTGCAGCTGACAAGGATGGTGATAGATTCCAGAAGCTTGAAAATACTGTGAGTATGTTGGCTAGGAATTTTGGTAGGACGAGTCACTCTGGTGAAAGAAATCAGTATGGTCGTCAAGGACGTGATCGTGGCAATGGTAGAAGAAGAGAAGGTATCAAGTGTTACGCGTGCGAAGGATTTGGTCATGTGAGGGCTGACTGTCTTATCGCATAACGAAAAGAATTTGAGTGTTTTGAGTGTAGAGGTGTTGGACACACAAGGCATGAATGTCCAAACTCAAAGAAGGGAAAAGCAGTACAGTCGTCTGATGATTCAGATTCTGAAGAAGATGAAAAGGTGGTGAAGTATATGGTTGCATTTGGTGCACGCAAAGAGGCAGCTAGTGAATCCTCGGTGTCAGATCGCAGTACAAATGATGAGGAGTATCACGTGCTGCTCAACAAGTGGTTGAAGCTCAAGGATGAGAATCTGAGATGGGAGAGTGTGGCTCAGAAGCAAACCAAGTTGTTTGAAGAAGTGCTTGAAGAACTTGCGACTGTAAAAGAGAAGAATGAGTCTCTTGAATAAGAGAATTGGAAGCTTAGAGGAGCTAAGAGTACTGGCGTACAGCAGAAGGGGCGGTCACAGTTCGTGCAAGGGAGCACTTCAAAAAGTGAAGCCAAAGATGTTGTCAGGAAGTACGTCGGGACGTACGACAAGGAGTACGGCAGGAAGTTCTACAGTGTGTGGCTGTGAGTAACAAACCGAAAGAAGTACATCAGTGCAGCAACATGAAGGTCAGACAGGAGGTTCTGAAGCATGATGGTGCATCTGGTACAAGGAAGGAGACTGATCGGTGTATCAGCAACTGTGTCAGGCCCAAGAAGAAGCAACATCGGATGTATTGTCGGTTATGTGGAAAGGTTGGACACAAGAAGGTGGAGTGTTTTGCTCGTGAGAAGAGCAGAAACATGGCCAAGAGGGTGAACAAGACGTTCACTAAACCCAAGAGGGTTGAAGAGGTGTTCTTAGCCAAGAGTGGCTTACTTGATGGGAGCAAGGAAGGGACATCAGAAGAAGGGTGGAACTCTAGTGAGAGTGATCTTGAGGTTGATCAAGAAGCATGAAATCTGGAGCAAGGACACAGACTTGTTTGTGGTTCACAGGGGAAGGAGATCGAAGTGCGTCAGGAAGTGATGCGACATGATCTTCAGGAGGGTGATAGAGAAATCACTCCAAGATAATCGCAACGAGTGCAGAGGACACTCGGTGTGGATGAGGAGGGGCTAATGGTCAAGGAGACAACACATGAGAGAATCAGGTCCTCAATAGAATTGGGTCGAAAGGTAGTTTGACAGGTGCTTCAGATCGTGATGCAGTACTTGTTATTTTGCTGCAGTAGGGGCTGTGTCATGATTATACATGAAGAAGCAGACGGGTGGATCTGTAAGGCTTGACATCTAAGCATATGTGTGTTTATCTTAGTATGCAATCAAGCAAGGGGAGAAGTGGTGACGTTCTGGTCCAAGGAATGCATATCTCATGGGGGAGAAGAGCATGGTGATGGACGTCCTGAAATAGATGGTGCTTATCTCATGGGGGAGAAAAGCATGGCGTGGTGCACATCTCGTGGGGGAGAAAAGCACACTTGGTATGGAAGGTTCCAAGTGAGAAACATGGTTGTTGAACCAGAAAGATGCTGCGCTTGATCGGCACACAAAGCTAAAAGGAGGAGATTGTTGATGTAAGATGTCCGCCATGAAGTAGTCGCTGACGTAGTTGCTAAATCAGACGTTGTATTGAGTGGTGAAGACCATGTGGAGTCAAGATGTTGAGCTGGAGTCGTTTAGACTTGGAGAGCAAGGGTGTATCTTGGAGAAAAGGCAAGAGGAATAAACTTGAGGAGCAAGTTTATGACTTAAGGAAAAAGGAATAAGTGATTTCCAAGAAAATAAAATTTGCGCTTAATGTTATGGAAGATGTCCATATTGTGTTTCTTGGAGACTATGGTTTCGGGACGTGAAGAATAACTATAAGATAGCTATGGGGTCGTCTGCAGAGAGATAAAGACACAGAGGCTGATCTTAGAGAGAGAGAGAGAGAGAGCGAGAGAAGCTCTTAAAGTGTTCTTGGATCGTGTTGAAGCAGTGGCTGAAGTACTTGACGGGTAGAGAAACACAAGCGAGTAGTTTAGGAATCTTTCTGTGACGGGTGTTAGGATGTTAACACTAGACGTGTACACCAAAAAGAGAAGGTGGTTTGGGTCTTCGACCACTAAAGGAGATGAATAAGGTTTTCAGAAATTGGTGGAATTGTCCCTAAATACACCTCATATTTGCCATCTAACCTTCCAAAATAGAAACTATTTTGTCTGACCATTATACCCCTATCTCATTCTCTCTCTCTTCTCTTCCATATCTTCTAATCTCTTTATCTCTCACACATGACATATTTATGCTTTTATTTTTTCATCATAAATCTCTATTTTTTACTCTG
>CAKOAT010582931.1:84994-106231 GCA_932364175.1 Eruca vesicaria subsp. sativa
TGTTAAAATTGATAAATATCTCTTAGTGTTCAGTTAACATAATGTGTATCCGTTAAATCTAAAGTTACATGTTTTCGATAAAGTAAGAGGGCATTTTCGTCCGCACAGTGTCAAAAGGTTACTCCTTTTTGGATTATCCATAACCATGGACATTTCGCCAATTTGGATCTTCGTTGGGTACATTACACCAATTGTCTCTAAGGTTTTTTGTCTGAAACTGTTGTGGAGGTTCTTGTCTTCGCAACCTTCACTATGGACAAACTGGATTCAGGTCTACATAATTAAAAGGGAAAGTTTCTGGTCTATCAAACATACAACTGGTGCAGATTCCTGGATGTGGAGAAAGCTGTTGAAGTATAGATATATCGCCAAAGATTTTTATAAGAAGAAGGTGGGAGATGAAACCAGACTTCCTTTTGGTTCGATTCTTGGTTGCCACTAGGATGTGTAATTGATCTCACAGGTGTGCGTGGCTGCATTGATCTGGTAGTTCGTCTGAATGCAATGGTTTCAATGTTGTTGCATACACGGCGTCGGAGGAACCACCGTATAGAAGTATACAACATTATTGAATCAGTCATCCAGGAACAACGCAATAAACTGACGGGAGGGGCAGACTTCTCTGTCTGGAAGAGCTCTCTGGTTACATACAAACCTGTCTTCTACACCAGAAATACATGGAATCTCATTCGCCAGGAACGAACCTTGGTAAACTTGTACAGAGGCGTGTGGTTCACACATCATACGCCAAAGTACGCTTTCTTTACTTGGCTGGCCATTCTGAACCATCTCACCACCGGGGATCGTATGCTTACTTGGAACACAAGTGTCAACCTGTCTTGTGTCTTCTGTAATCAACTCAAAACTCGAGACCACCTATTCTTCTTATGTCCTTATTCTGCTGCCGTCTGGACAAAGTTGATGAGTGGTCTCCTTGGCTCTCGGTTCACAACAATATGGGAAAATATAATGGTTCTCACTATCGATAATGGTCAGGAAATGGTCACCACTTTCCTCACTCGTTATGGGTTGCAGGTCGCGCTTCATTCTCTTTGGCGTGAAATAAACGATAGGCGCCACAGTGCTTCTCCAACTACGATTCCTAACCTTGTCACTATGCTTGATAGGCATATTCGAAATTGATGTAGCTCTATCAGAGAATTAGGAGACCAAAAGTATGATACCAGTTTGAGAGTATGGCTTGTTACACACTGAAGAAGAAGAAGATGTTAAAAGAAAAAGAAGTTACAAGAAAAAACGAAGATTAAAAATGCGTTTTTTATTTTTCTTTCACTATGAAAATCTGTAGCACTTATTGCACAAACAGTGTATTTTTAGTTTGAGTAAAATTTAACATATATTCAAAAAAAAAACATTAGACGTGTTAAAACTGAATAACCATTGCTCTCCACTCACATGTTCTATCGTTGATTGCATTTCTTTCATCTTCACTTCTTCAGAATCTTAGACTATAAGAAAGGTAAGTCATATCCTGTTATTTCAATCAATCTATCCTCTCAATCATAAGCTTTTCCAAGAATCCCAATGATAAAAAGGCTAACGAGGTAATTCCAGAGTTAAAAATCATAATTTTAAAACTATTTCAAAAGTTTTTTTTTTGTGAGAGATGAATTCGATTTCGATTTTGTTTACATTTGTTCATGTATTGACTATCCAAAAAGTTCCAAAGATTTTGTTTAGAGGAGATGATTTCGATTTCAAGTTTCTTTGTTGATTTTGTTTCAATTTGTTCGTTAATATTATAAAAATTGTTATTCATTTTTTAGTCAGCCATAAAAATTATTATTCAAAGCATGGAAGATGATAGTGCCAGTGAAAAATATTACCTTTGCAGGTTGGAAATAACATCGGGTCCGTCAAGACCACATGATTGTAAGGTTCAGGTAAGGTAAACCTCTATTATAAATTATTTTCCGTTTTCCAAATCAAGGAAGCAAAAGTACATTAGATTATTTGTGTTAGGTATTGCACCCTCCTATATTCCTCGATGGCAAACTCAGAAGAATCTTGAGTGCAAGTATTCATGGGTTGGTGATAACTACGGCTCCATCAGTGAGGTTTGCAACACATAAATTCTTTTGTCTTGGTTTGTGTAAGTTTATGTCTATTGGTGTTTTGTTTGATTTTCTTTCTCTTCATAGGTTTGCTTCTGATCTTTCACATGCTGGTTTAGAGTCCTCAAATCTGATTGTTGGTATTGATGTCACCAAGAGAAACGAGTGGACAGGTTAGAAAAGTTATGATTATGTATAGCCAATGTTTTAGTCTAGTTTTTAAGTGAATGTCGCACTGATCTGAAAGATGACTGGTGTTTTGATTTTGTGGGTGAGCTCATTCGGTAGGAAGAGCCTGCATTACAATGGAACAACTCCAAACTCTCATGTTATGGATTCGGAGATAGTAATAACTTCAAAGATATCTTTTAACATTTAACTGCTAAATTTGTTTTTTTTTTTATCTATGGTTACAGATTTAAAGGTTGGACGTCCTCTTAGGTCTGAAATTTTGTTTTACTTTTGTTTGGGATGATCCTTTGTTATCTTTCAGGCATGTCATGCTATTCATGAGGGTCCTAAATTGATATCAATTGTAATCTTTCTGATATGTCAGATGACTAAAAGGCATATGTATCACAAATTTTGGAAAATGTCCGGACACAGAGTGGCGGTTGTTGCTGCAGGTGCCTACAAAGGTAATGAAGCAGACACACAATGCAGAAGAAGAGAACGATGATTTCTTCTATGCTTCCGAAAGAGACCACATCCATTTTGTAATATTTTTTCTTCCTTATTTTGTACTTTCGAGCCTCTGTTACTATATCAAACATGAAATTATTTTACGAGATTCAGTGAGTTTAGTGACTTTGATGACTCTGAGTGAAAGTTCTGGATTGTTTGGAAGATCTCAACTTCTGGTGACTCATCTTATCACTCAAAAGCATTAATTACGGATGGGGCTAGCGTGTAATTCTCGATCTCTCAAACTTTCGTATGCTTATATGAAGGAAACACACGAAACTAGAAAATCATGGAAATTAGTTAGTCTTTTTGTTATATTCTGATCATTAACTAACAAAAACATTTGTTTTCGTTATTTGAGAAACATATGCGACCGTATGGTGTCCTTATACCTTTTCTATTTTTTTTTTGGTAGGGTATACCTTCTCTATTTTCTGAATACAATTTCAGATGGTTTGGATTTGAAATTGTGAATTAAGTGTTAATAATTGCAAACGTGGGCAAAATCCAAAAAAAAGAAGAAAATTCAACCTTCCTACTTAAAAGAACATAGGTACACAAAATCCATTACACAAATTTACAAAAAAAAAAAAAAGCATAACGTAACATACCCATAATACAAACCTGAATATATACAACTAAACTTTAGAACTACCGGGATAAATACATAAACTCAAATAATCTCTCAAGCAAAAAAAATTAAGCCCTTTCTCAAAAAAAAAAAAAAACTACCATTTAAAAAAATTATCAACTTCAAATGATTTTACCAAAAATAAAATCAAATCAAATGATTGTAATAAAAAAATCAAAAAACAAAAAAGGAAGTTCCAATTATTATATTGTCTTCTCATCTTTTATCAACACAGACCAACTAAATAAAATGATAAATCACATAAAATGTATTTTTCCATGGTCTGATCACTAAATTATACTTAGGAAAGTTCACAAAGAAAAAAAAACTAGAAAATCACAACAAATACTTAAAATAAAGTGGTGAAAAAATTAATCAAAATAATAGTTTTATGAATTCCTAATATAATATATTAATAAAAACTCATGAATAAATTGAAACCTTCATAAGGTAATGATAAATATATTTATGATACTGATAACTAATAAGATAAATAAATAAAACAGTTCAAATTTAGATAAATACATTATATAGTTAAGAAAATAATATATATATATATACCGTAATTTTTAAAATATATAGAGAAAATTCTATAATATGTTGGATAATTCATCAACAATATTTCTTATTTCATATTTCATCAAATCAAAGTCTACAAAAAAAAATTTAAGAGTATCTATCAGTTTTCATATATAACAAGTAAAAAAAATATGAGAAAAAAAATGAAAGAGTTTGTTTTCATATAAACAAAAGATTTATTCAAATAAATGTGGTATTTAAAAGAAAATTTCCTCATGAATTCCAAATTAAAACGAAGCTAAATTCTATACTGATGTATGTATAGAAATTGTATATTTCCATAGCCTGAAGTATATATGTAATAGAAAAACATGAAAAAAAAATTATAAAATCATATTAAGATAACATAAAACAAAACATATCAATAGATCTACACCGCCAAAATAAAGCAGAACATGACCATCTCAACAATTCAATTATAATATTTAGTTAGCAGCAACAAGATTGGATTGAGTATCCTGATTTCAAACAATTTTAACATACAGATTACAAAATTGAACAACAATTATACACTTGGAGACTAAATTAAACATCCTGATGTAAGACTTGGAGTCTAGATCACGCACTCCAAGAACGAAATGAAGTTGCTGACGCTATTGCTATAAGTGTCATTCGCGATCATCGTCACCAGTCTTACATCGCCAGCAATGCTCCCGTATGGCTACACCATCTGCTCGCTCTGGAAGCTCAGCATCTAACGGTTCGGTGACTTTCTTTCTCCTTCTTGTCTCGATGTCTACTGACATCTTCTTTTTCTCTTATGTTTCTCTATCATTTTGTACTGTCTCGAATATTTTTACGTCTGAGTGTTATAAAAAAAAAAAAAAAACAACAATTATACAAAACAAAAATCAGTATCTAGAAAATATAGAGGGAGAGAGTTCATTAAATTACTTGGAGACTAATTGGAACCAAAAATAAATACTTTTAAATTAAGTGAATATTTTTAAGTTAAATGAAATCTTTCTACAATTCAACCAATTAAACACTATAACTAAAAATTAATTATTTTTGGTTCATTCTACTCATCACCCTATATGACTTCCTATAATAAAAAAAATACTAAAAAATTAGGAATGCGTAAGACAAAAACAATGAATAGTTTAAAATAATGTATAATTATTTAGTTAATTTTATTTTTGTAATAGGTTATAATATACACATACTAAATATGATACAGTATTAATATTTAACTTTAAGCAAAAATTCCGGGCGTAGCCCGGACCGATCCTAGTAAATTATATTTTACACTTTTGTTTACTCCGCCCTACTTCACATAGTTGTTTAGTATTTTCATTGTAGTAACAATTAAGTACCATGTTTTTATATTTTGGAGGGTTTATTTTAAAATTTTGCCACATAGTCTATCAAATGTTTAAGCTGGCCCTGTGAGTCACCAGCTAGAGTTAAGAATCAAGATAGTTCAAAAGTCAATGGTCATAAATGAAAGCACATTATCAACCAAAATAAACAATTCAATTTTAAATTTGCCATTGCAAACTCGTGGAAAAAAATAATAGTATCATGTAAAACTGTTCTTTATTATCTTCAGCTTCCCAGAGAATTTGAAGCATATGCCCCTCAGTATATATACATGTCTCGCTTATCTCCGATGTTCACACATTATACATACATAACCTTAAAAGATGGTGAGTCAAAACAAAAACACCATATCTGGTGTTTATCTCTTGTTTTGTCTCTTGATCACGTCTGCGTATGCAAGCTCATCCTTCATACAACAATTTACTGATCGCCCCAACGCAAATCTGCAGCGTATGCAATCTTCTTTGCTTTAAGATTTGATTCAGTTTAAGAAAACCAGCCTGAATTTTAGATTATGTCTTTAGTTTGTGTATTGGAATATATGTGTCTGGTACAAAAATTAGGGGTCTATATATATATTATTTGACAAGTCACGTTTACATTAATTCTAACAGCGGTTGATTACAAAAATATCTTTAATGAATTAAAATATTATATTTTTTATTATTATAATTAATATATTGTCAGTTAGATTTTTTTAATTTTCCTTTTCCATATTGGTTTCAAATCACATATAGAAAACATGAAACTTTTATAAAATATTCAAATGTGTGTATATTCTATATAAAATTATTTTTTTAAACAGAGATTAAAAGATAAACTTGATATTTTAAAATAGTGGTTTTATTTTAAACATAATATCAAAACATAAGATATATTTCTTTTTGATATTTTTTCACTTAGGTTTTTAATTTTAGCTTCTTTTTATTTATTTATCAACATACTAAGCCGCTTGTATTCTAAACAGAACCAAAAATAGTTATATATGATTCATTTTGGATGAATAAATGTAACTCAATACTATATGCACAATGTGATTAATTGGACCAATTTTATACTCAAAATTAAAGGTTTACCTAATGTAGCCGCATGTTATTATCTATAATATTATTCTAATTATTTATATGTGTATATATATATGTATACATATTATGAAACGATTCAAAAATTATAAAAATAATGTATTAACAAGTTATTATAATTGATTTTTCATAGAATTTACAGATGTCCATAAGCTTTCAATAATTATTGTCACGTTCATTTTATTCAACTCTTAGTCAATCACATTTTAATTTATTGTTTTTATTTATTATTCAAAAAAAACATAGATCAATTCATGCATAACTTCACAAAAATATATTTTCAACCCTAAAAAAAAAAAATTCAATAAAAATGCAACTAACAAATTAATCAAACCTCTAATCATATTTAGAACCATAAAATATAGTTTACTTTGAAGAAATAGATCGAACTCAATATACTCAAATATTCCATAAATAAAATCATATCTAATTAAACTAATAAGATAATGTTATTTAAAAATATTTTATCTATAAAATAAAAATATGATATTAATTGATTATTATCATTTATTTATTTTGAGAATATTTATATCCGTACATGCGTAAATTTTATATATTTATTTTGTTTTAATAAAATATTTATAACAAAATATTAGTTATAAATTTTTGTTTAGGAAAAAATTGATAAAATTTTAAAGAGACAAAAATTTAAAGGTTAAATTTTTTTTTTTTACCCATTAAAATGTTAAGCCGATCCTTCATGTACTGAAACATTCTAAACACATCCTCTATTGTTTTCAGTCAAAACAGAGAAGAATATAGCAGAACCAATGCCAAACCTGGAAGAAGAGCACAACTTACATAAACATCAAGAGATCACATCACGCGATTCTAAAGTCTCAGTTTCAAGTACGGTGAATGGTCTAAGAGATGTGCCTCCGTCGTCTTACTCTCTCAAGATGGAGTCTTTCAACAAGCTCCTTAACTCACCGTACACAGAGAAATATGAATCTCGTCCTTTCCCTGCAGCTGGATACAACTGGTACAGTTGATAATCTTATCTTTATTATTCACTCAAATAAAATCATCTGTAGTGGATCTCAAAGACAATGACAAAACAGGACTCTTGTTGTGTACCCCAACGGGAACAAGAAGGATAGTGGTTCAGGGTACCTTTCGCTTTACGTAGCCATAGACAACTCGACTCTCGTGGCTGCACATCAAGATGTTTTCGTGGATCTCAGGTTTTACATCTTCAATAAGATAGAGAGGAAGTTTTTTACCATCCAAGGTTTTTTTTCATATAAAATTAAATATGCCAAATTTTAACAAGAAAAATGCTCCATATATTATATATAGAAAGTTAGTATATATGGATGTTTTGTTACTGTAGATACCAATGTATGGCGCTACAATGTCTTCAAAACCATGTGGGGATTCCCTCAAGTCCTCCCTGTTGCTACATTCAAAGACCCTAAAAATGGATACCTCTATGATGGAGATCACTGCGAGTTTGGTGTTGATGTTACCATCCCCACTGTCTTTCAAAAATCAGAGCTTTTCTCTGTCGCTGAGAATTTCTATAATGCGAAGTACACCTGGAGGATTCAGGGATTCTCCACACTTCTCAAAGATAAGTACCTATCAGATGTGTTCACCATAGGTGGAAGAAGTTGGTGAGTCCATATTATTTCAAAAATTTTAAGACTTTTAGAGTAGTGGCAGTAACTAGTATTCCATATGTTGATCAGGAATATACAGGTGCACCCAAATGGTGCTGGCACGGCAGAGGGGAAAGCCCTGTCAATGTACCTTGTCCTCAATGCTAACGAGATATTCAGACCCTATGAGAAGATTTACGTCCAAGCCAAGCTTCGAGTTCTAAACCAGCGCCAACTCAATAACGTCGAATGGAAAAGTAAGCAGATTATACACATATAAACTTCTATTAGAGTCGGTATTGTGCATAGCCGGATGAAACATTCATATTAACCAACAAAATATAAAGACACATTATATATATATGCCGTATGGTTCCCAAATTATCGATACTAAATCTTAGATATGTCTCTGATTGCTATGGACACATTCGCCATGAGTAATGAGTGCTTTCTTTTTTTGGCAGTTGACCATTGGTACAATGGTCCGGGATATGGAGCTGCATCTGGTTGGGGTTTTAGTGAGTTTATCCCACTCTCTGATCTCAAAGATTCATCAAAAGGTTTCGTTGTAAATGATGTGTTGATGGTTCAAGTCGAAATTGAACTTATTTCTTCAACCAAGTACTTTCCTAGTTAGACTTTTCTAGTCTGCCCAAGGAATTTACAGCTCCATGTTTGCTTTATTATCAACTACTTAATAATAAGAACATCTGTGTGTTTGCTTTTATTTTTTGTTCTTTCTCATGAAAATCGTCACTCTCCTTGAAAGTACCAAAGATTTTACTCCCAAAAACCCAATATCCTACGTTCGGTTATAACATCTTATATATTAAAAGAGAAGTCATGACTTCACTTCATGTGTGATATTTTAAAATTGACAATCTAATAGAATTTATGACATTACATTATTCAATCATTAATAACATTCATTAGATTCACTAATAACATTTATTGGGCTTACTAGAAATTTTTATTGGGCTAACAAAAATTAGATAACCCATTAGATTTATAGATATTATAATAAAATGCATATTTCAATTAAACTTATATAATTTAATATTGTAATAGTATAAGTTAATTATTTATATATTTTTGATGTTAACTTTAAAAATTATATAGTTTATTTTTTAAAATAACAAAATCATCATTTTCTAACAATAATTAATCTATACTATATCTTATATATTAAAACAGAAGTCATAACCTTGATTCATGTGTGATTTTTTTTAAAAATGGACTATCACTAGAAAGTTATCAATTTGAAGTCATATCATATAATTATCATCATTAACCAACTAACATCACATGATCTTATTTATTATACTAAATGATATTTTTCCCCTTATCATATTTAAAATTTTAAATAAGTTATCAACCATTAATTAAAAACTGACCAAACAGGTTCCTTCTAAAGTGGAAACGACTTATTCTTAACTAATTAAACAATTATAAACATATAACCAAGTACAGTATAAGCAATTAGATATGTTTATAAGCAACTATCAACATGCAAGTCATTAACCTTTTGTTCATCATCTGAATAAACCGGTTCAANAATTTTAAATAAGTTATCAACCATTAATTAAAAACTGACCAAACAGGTTCCTTCTAAAGTGGAAACGACTTATTCTTAACTAATTAAACAATTATAAACATATAACCAAGTACAGTATAAGCAATTAGATATGTTTATAAGCAACTATCAACATGCAAGTCATTAACCTTTTGTTCATCATCTGAATAAACCGGTTCAAGGTAACTTTGGGAACAATTTAACATATTCATATTTTTACACAAAATGATTTATGATATATACCCATATCAGCTCATGACTATTTTAGATACTCAAAAAACTTACATGCTCTACATATTTGTATCAAATTGTATACATGTCATGTCAAAAATGAGAATCTGCTGTAAAATCAAACCAAAAAGATTAGATGAATGAACAAAATAAAAAACTATATTAGATAATTTTCCTTTAGAATATTAAAATATCAAAACAATCACCCACATTCGGCCAACAAGTCATGCAATATTTGGTATATGTATGAAGCAATATCAGTCTTACATAGAGTTTTCAAAACAATCACCCACATTCGGCCAACAAGTCATGCAATATTTGGTATATGTATGAAGCAATATCAGTCTTACATTGTTTCACCATGTATTTTTAAAATATTTTAAAATATATTATATACTTTTATATTTTAATATAATATTTCTGAAAATAATTAATATATTTAACTATATAAATCTATTTCAGATATATTCGGATATCCAAAATATTTCGGTTTGGATTGAGTTTGGTTTCAGCTATCTAAATACCAAAATTTGAATTCATTCGGATATTTAAAAAATTTTGATTTGGATTCTTTACTATTTTTTTTAATCAAATTTGGTTCGGTTTTTCGGATTGAAGGTTTCTGCTCAGTCCCAATTTCAATGGTATTTTTATTTAAATAGATAAAAGGTTTGAAGCTAATAAGGGAAACCTAA
Organism: Eruca vesicaria subsp. sativa; assembly: GCA_932364175.1. Classification (NCBI taxonomy): domain Eukaryota; kingdom Viridiplantae; phylum Streptophyta; class Magnoliopsida; order Brassicales; family Brassicaceae; genus Eruca; species Eruca vesicaria. The sequence continues at coordinate 95,469 of CAKOAT010582931.1, forward strand.
ATTGATTTCTTGTATTTCATTTTTCAAAATTTAAAATATATGAACAAAATGAAGATTTTATGGTATGTTAAGATAGTGATTTGTGTTTATCCGATAACCAATGATATATTCTTTTACCTTGGTAAGATTTGCTTGAATATGTTTTAAATAAGAGATCAGGATTTGAAAACTCTATGTGAGACTGATATTGCTTCATACATATACCAAATATTGCATGACTTGTTGGCCGAATGTGGGTGATTGTTTTGATATTTTAATATTCTAAAGGAAAATTATCTAATATAGTTTTTTATTTTGTTCATTCATCTAATCTTTTTGGTTTGATTTTACAGTAGATTCTCATTTTTGACATGACATGTATACAATTTGATACAAATATGTAGAGCATGTAAGTTTTTTGAGTATCTAAAATAGTCATGAGCTGATATGGGTATATATCATAAATCATTTTGTGTAAAAATATGAATATGTTAAATTGTTCCCAAAGTTACCTTGAACCGGTTTATTCAGATGATGAACAAAAGGTTAATGACTTGCATGTTGATAGTTGCTTATAAACATATCTAATTGCTTATACTGTACTTGGTTATATGTTTATAATTGTTTAATTAGTTAAGAATAAGTCGTTTCCACTTTAGAAGGAACCTGTTTGGTCAGTTTTTAATTAATGGTTGATAACTTATTTAAAATTNTTGAACCGGTTTATTCAGATGATGAACAAAAGGTTAATGACTTGCATGTTGATAGTTGCTTATAAACATATCTAATTGCTTATACTGTACTTGGTTATATGTTTATAATTGTTTAATTAGTTAAGAATAAGTCGTTTCCACTTTAGAAGGAACCTGTTTGGTCAGTTTTTAATTAATGGTTGATAACTTATTTAAAATTAATTAGATGACAAACATGTAAAATATAACATTATTGTATTTGAAAAAGTCAACAAACATGTAAACCGGTAAAATATAACATTATTGTATTTGAAAAAAATCAAACAAACTTTTTAAATATGATTAAAGTTAAGAAGATTTGCTTTTATTGATGTAAAAAATTTTACGTTTACAAAATTGAAATCAAACACCCGCGCAGTTGCGCAGGTCAAGATCTAGTCTTATATATTAAAACAGAAGTCATGACTTGACTTCATGTGTGATATTTTAAATTTTGGACCTAATTCTAGAAAGGAGAGTTATATTACATTTTCAATCATTAATAATCTTGATATTAAATAAAAAACATTATTAATATAATCTGCTATATTCCCTTAACGACCGGAACTAACTTATCTCTCGGTTATGTTTTAAGAAAACTATTATTCTTTTTGGTTTAACGCCAGTTTGTATGATTAACATATATTAGTCTTTTTTTTCTTGGACGACACATATATTACTTATCATACTCATATTAATGATAAAATAAAATCATTCTACGAAAAAATATGAAAAAAATCAAGATTACTTTTGTTTTTCAATATGAATACTCGATAATATAAATCTGTGAAGCTACAAATTTAATTTTATTTTAAATTTATAAATTTATCAAATGTTACAATATCTTTGAAGATGACTAAAATTATATTTTACCAATCTTTATATATATATAGTTATGATTTCAATAATGAAATGATAATCAAAAAAAATATATATAGAAGATACAAATACATGTGAAAGTTGCAAACAGTTTTTTTTTCAATAAAAAATATACAATAAAATTATTATGTTTTAAAAATTGATAGACACACTTCATATATATTACAATATATACCAATTAAGAATTAAAAAAAATATTTATAAAAAATAAATGAAAAAACTCGCGCGGTTGCGCGGGTCAAAATCTAGTCTAATTTATTAAAATAGAATCCTATTTTTATCTACTGATAAAAAGTTATTGAACCATTTCATTAATAATCTTAATACATTAACTGATATTTGTATATTAGATAATTTGAATAGAATATATTATCACCCATAAGAATATTCTACTATGTCATTTTTTATTTTTAATAATTTCCTATATCACCTTAACAAAATTTTAGAAGATTTTTTTGCTTAATAATTTTAAATACTACTTTAAATTAGTAATTATTATTAAATATGATAAATAAATACTATTTAAATTTTAAATAAAAAAATACTATTTTATGATATAATATTTTAATCTATAAAGTTAAAATATAAAAATTAGAAAATAAAATTTAAGTTTAATAAAACTAAAATATAGAAAGTACACAATTATATTGTTTTATTATATGATTTTTAATGTACAGTTGATGTTTTATATATGTAACTTAAATAAAAGAAATTTAGTTTATTTAGAATAAAAATTATTAAAATAAATTTTGATCAGTGAGAAATATATAGAGAATAATCTAATCCATTTTCATTAGAAAACATAAAAAACTTAATGAAATGAGTTAAATAGATAAATTATTCTATTTTGATTCTTATAAAAATATACTTATTTTAATTTTAAGTAAAATATTAAAATACAAATAAATTATATATTAATATATGTTATTTCATAAAAATATGAAGAAATTACAAATAATTATATATTATTAATATCAAACAAAAAATATTAAGTTACATAATATAAACACACACAAAATTACAATATTATATTTTATCAGATTGTCATAAAAATTAAATATAATTATAAAATCAAAAATATATCCATACGAACGCGCGGGTCAAAATCTAGTGTCTATTATTTAGTACAATTTTCGTCCTTGTGGGATTAATGGGAAAATGAAACTAAGTTATTAATGACCATACTAACTCGTTCTAGACAGCCGAAAAAGTTTTTATTCGAATACACAATATTTTTTTTTACTTTTTATTACTTGACATAATGCTTAAACATCAACTATATTATTTTAAGTAAAAAATATCTTAATTATCTATACAAATAAATATCAGCTAAGCTTGAGCATAAAATCCGTAACCCGAAATCCGAATCAACCCCAAACTGAAAAACTCGATCCATATCCGATCCAAAATGTAAAACATACATGAATGAGTCTTGTAAAGTGTTAGAGCATCTCCAAAAGACACTCTATAACTACAAATATGAAGTTTTTGTTTCTACAAAAAAGAACTCTAAAACTTCAAATTTGAAGGTTTGGGTAGTGAAACTTCAAATATAGAGTGTCACTACTCAAAACTTTAAATTAGAAGTTTCATATTTTTGTTTGCATTTTGGTCCTTACAATTATACATTATATTTATAAGTCTTATATATTTTATGTTTTTACCATTTTAACCCTTGAAAATTCATATCTCGTTAATATTTAAATTTTACACATATTGTTTTCACAAAAAAAAAACAAGATAAGATTAAAAATAGTTAAAATTAGAACTAAATTTAAATTTAAAACTAACAAAACAAAAAATTTAAATTTAAAACTAACAAAATTGTCTTTCAGAAATTTAAATTTTAAACTAAATTTACACATATTTAAATTCTACACATATTTTCTTTCAGAAATAAAGTATCTGTATTGCTAAATTTAAATTTTACACATATGGTTTTCACAAAGAAAAACAAGATAAGATTAAAAATAGTTAAAATTTGAACTAGACAACAACAATATTACAAAACTTAAGGTGATATTTTATTATTTTTTAACATTTAATTATATATTTCTATTAATAATTCATATTTTAGTGTAATATTTTACCATTTAATATTGCTGTAATATTTTTATATATGTGCTAGTTATTTATAAAATTTCTATGAATTTAAACTAGTTATGACAAATATAAGGACCATAGTATAAAATACAAATAGTTTTAAAGTTAAATTTGAAGTTTTGGTTTTGGAGTATAACACCTACAAACTTCAAATATAGAGTTTTGCAAACTCTAAAATAGAGTGTCTTTTTGGAGATGCTCTTACAAAACATATCTAAACTCAAAATTTAATTAATTGAACCCGAACGAATAATCCAAAAACCCAAAAACCTCAAAAGAATATCTGTCGAAACCGATCTAAACGTCCCAACTAATATACATTATAAATATTTGAACTATGTATTTCAAATATTCAATACCAGTAGCGAAGCCAAATTGGTCATTTTTGGTGCAAGTGCACCCAGTGTATTTTAATCTTATATATAATAATACATTTTCAAGGTTTTCCAAGGTGTCTAGGTTGGTATTTTGTGTACTTCGCGCATTTAATTTTTAAAAGTCTATAGTTTTTTTAAAAATGACTATGAACAATGAATACACTTTAGCTGAGTGGTATAAGGCATCTAATTAAGTTCGCAAGCGTGTGAGTTCAAACCATGCAACTGTAATGTATTTTAGTTTTTTCATTTGGGTTATTATCATATAGGCTTTTTGTTTTTAACATTTTTATGTTTTTTTCCTCTGGACTTATTGTTTAAAGTCCAAAGTAGTGGGAAAAATCCTAAGATTTAACGAACTCAAACCCAAATAATTAAAATGGATCAAAAGAAAAAAAAACGAGTCTCACGCGTGGCACTATCATGTCCTAATATATATTTTCTATTAGAACATATTTCCTAATATATATTTTCAAAAAGATTATGTATGTGAAATAAAATTAAAAACCAACAAAATTTAAGTATTTTTCCTTATTTATAAAATGAATATGTAATTTCTCTTACATTTTTAATATTACTATAATTTCATTTTTATCAGACTCCGGCGAATGGATTCCAACAGTCTATGACGCCATAAATAAAAATACTACATCATTCATGAAATATCCAAACTTACAAAAACACATATACAAACCTATCTAATAAAACCCAAACAAAAAAAATTAGCTTAAATTAAAGTTATTTTCAAATTGATAAATTATTTAGTACAAATATAAATACTATAAATAATTAATTATCAAGTTTTGACCTCTGATATAAAAACTATTTACATCATAAAAAAATAAAAAACAAAATAGACATATATTTTTACACACTGGAAACTATATTATAGTTTAATTATTCCTATAAACTACTTCGCATATAAATAACATTTAACACATTATATATAAAATATTTACACTTTACACTCTTGATACATTCTTTCCATTTCATCATTATTTAGTGTTATTAGAAGAACCCACTAAACCAATAACCGAAAAAAACACAAACAAACATCAATGATCCCGATTCCGCGCTTGCGCCAAGAGTATGCAACTAATATTTAAAATTTTAGACTAAAAAAGTAAGGTGAAGGTGGTTAGTTTGGTTATGGTGCAATTCCTGATAAACTAGTTCATTAGTACTTTTGAACCCAGTTATAAAAAAGTCTAGCTTCGCCCCTGTTCAAATAGTGGAGACTCGAGACAGAAAGTTCTTGTACATGTTTCTTAACTTTAATGTGAAGGAGTAACTCAGACCCTATGAGAAGATATATGTTCGAGCCAAGCTTCGGATTCTTAACCAAAGCAAACTCAATAATGTCCAAAAGCAGCGTAGGAAAAGCATATTATAACAGTATAAGTGGTGTGTGTGTGCGCTTATGGCCATGACTAATGTGTTTTTTCTTTTTTTTTTCTCGTTTTCCCCCTTTCTTTAACGGCAGTTGATAGTTGGTTTAATAGAGCAGTACCTAGCTGAGGGTTTCGTCAGTTAATAACTTTTGATGATCTGAGAGATTCATTCAAGTCGCGAGTCTCATCAGATAAGCTTTGTTAAGTTTGTTGTCTATTTGTGGATATGTAACTCTTACCAAACATTATTGTTCATCATAGCATCAAGGGTTTCTAAGTAAATATTGTACTCAATACATATCAAGTCAAACTTCAAATGACGGTCAAATAGAGACGACGTCGCTTGTTCTTGATTTAGGGGCTTTAAGGTTTGTAATAAACCTAACGGTATGATAAGATAAGCCCCATGGTCAGTCTTATTTGTTTTGACATCTTTACCTTCTTCATTGCGTGTATGTTGGTGTTCTAGAGTGTTGCAATACATTCGATCTCGATCTTGGCGTTTAGAGGCAAAGCTGCGACTTGATATGTCGATCGTGCTGGAGAAGGAGCTGGAAAGTCTGCACCAGAAAAATAAATTATGGTTTCAAAATATTTCACACCAATTTTAAAACCAATACACTGCACAGCCAGTAATTATGAACAAAGTAGGAACACACAAATGATCTTGTTAAAGAACTCACATTTGGCGTATATCTCGTTCACTTTCTTGAAGTCACCCAAGTCAGCAAGCCTGTGACATAAAAAAATCCTAAAGATATTAGATTCAAAAAACTCAAATGGATAAATGATTACGTTGAGCAAAATGTACATGATTGTTGTCTTCACCACGGAGGAGTAATCAGCACCACTAGCTTTCAATATCTCCCCCATGTTCTTGAGTACCTTCAATATATACAAATAACAGAAGCAAAACTCAACCGTGCTACAACTATACTGGAAATTTATTTGAAGAGTAATACCAAATCAATCAGTGTTTTTTTTTTAATTACTATATTTTGTCATTTGAAAATGGATTTACCATTTAACTCAGCTTGAGTTAGGAACTATAGCTGTTTCACGTTATATCTTTACATCCAATAGTCAAACAAACATTCAAGAATCAAGACAATTCTAAATCATACGAAACAACAACAGAGATGGGAAGTGGAAAAAACTCAAAAGCGAAACTAATTATCTTTTTATAGACAAACATGACAGTTGAAAAGCTAGTTCACCTGCTCTGTTTGATCCTCAACGCTGTCTGAAACGAACTTTCCAGTCTATACACACACAGAACAAAAAAGACAAAAAAAACACTTGCGATCTTAGTAAAACGAAGAGAATAAGAAGAAGAAACAACATGATAATTTCAAAAATTGATATCTTATAAGGACCGACCTCAGGTATAAGTCCAAGAACACCAGAGAGGAACACAAGATTATTAGCTTTGATAGCCTGAGAGTATGGTCCCAAAGCAGCTGGTGCTTTCTCTGTAGCCACAACTTCCTTCTTACCTGCATTTTCTTTTTTTTTAGATTAAAAACTAACTCTCATTATCATCCTCCTAAGAAGAACCCACAAGACTCATAAACAGATGCGCAGCAAGGACACTGATAATAATCCAAGTATTCATGATTGGTCGGAGAGAGAAATAAGATAGAAGTGCTACCAGAATCAGCGGAGATAGTGAGAGAAGCGAAAGGAAGAGATGTTGAAGACATATTCGGAGGAGAGACACTCCAGCGGGTGGCAACCAGAGGGCAACGAGAGAAGCCAAGTGCTGTGGAGAGGTGGAATGTTGGAGAATTTATGGATTTGAAGACTGATAAAGTCATTTCACGGCGCGGGTACAAAAGCAAAAGAACCAAACAGTGTTGAGAGAGAAAGGTAGGTGAAGAAGAAGACTATGGGATTTTAAGCAGATGATTCTCGTGTCTTGTCCTCTCTTCCTTTTACATTTCCAAATTTGGCCTTAGACCATTTTTTTCTTTTTCTAATACTTCAAATCATCTTCTTTTAAACCTAATTATTCAACACATATTTATTTTTAATAGCATATGGTTTGTTTAAAAATTTGCAACATTCTATCCACCTATTTATTTTATATTTTGGTGTATTTAATTTTGATTGTATATTAATAACTGAAATATATAAAAAAATATTGAAAAAATAAGATAGTTATCAATATAAAGCAAACCAAAATAGATAATAGTTAATACTTTTTGGAATTTATTTTAGGAAAACAATTATTTAAAATATAACAAAAGATTATATAAGAAAATGTGTCCAATTCAAATAAAAAATTATATTCATAGAACACAAAAAATAATAAGTATTAATATAAAATAAGAAAAAGTAAATTAGTTTACTTCAAATAATTGAAATGAAATGACTTGAGCGAGAAAAGAAAATCTCAACTATTTGAATGACTAACAATTAAGTTACACATATGTATGTTAGACCCCAATATTTTTATTTTTTAATTAGTTGAAAACTTCACCTACCAACAATCCACATCACATTTTTGTTTGTTTTTTCAACAGTTTATTAGAAGCATATGCAATAGTTGAAAAATATCATTGTAAATGGCTTTAGTTAGGTAAACCATATGAAATGTCTGGCCATATCTCTCAAACAATAACATATATATAGTGTTAATATTACAAATGAAATTATTATTACACTCTTGTACTATGAATATATTTTATAATGTACTTACTCGTAGATGTAGACAGTGGTAGACCCAAAAACTTTTTAGCCGGTCATATATATATAATTTAGGGAAATTTTAATTTTATCATAAGTTTGGTATCACTTTTCAAATTTATTATTAATGAATTACTATTTTCATAAATATCTTAAATTTGTAATAAAATAACACTAAACTAATTTTTAAAAAATATTTACAGAATATTTATAAGCTCAGGTCCGGTCCATAGCACAAGCAATATAACCAATTGCTTAGGGTCTAAATTATTTGGAGTTTTTTTTTTCGGGCTGAGCCGGTCCGTGTTGTAGTGTAACGCATGGACGACTCATAAAGACCCAGATAGCAAGCTATCTTAATGGGTCTTCTCCCTAAAAAAATAGAGTTAATATCGCGAGGCCCGATGGACCTCATATCAGATATTAAACTGATAAGAACATATACTACACTTGATCTTAGCCAAAAGGCCGAGAAAGGTATTATTTGGAGATTTTTATCTTAAGCAAAAGGGCCAAAATTTTTTTTTTTTAAAAATCACTTAAAGGGAAAGGGCCCAAATTTTTTATATGAGTAGGGCCTTCAGTAAGTTAGGCCGACCCTGTATAAACCCAACTCCTTAATATTAAATTTTAAACAACAGTTATTAATGTCTACACCCAAATATTAATATATTTTTTGATTAGTGGTGTTTTTGTAAAGTGGTATTTAACTTGTGGTATTTATAAAAAAATTCATATAATTTTCAAAAATAAGGAAACAAGGATATTACATGAGATTTGACCTTAGGTTATAGAGTGTCAATTAGAGCAGAATAACAATTTTTGCTTCAGATTATTTGGTAAATTCCTTGTTTGGAGATACATTAGGCGTTTGTCGGACAGCCGATCCGGGTCTAGCGATTTATTAAAAAGACGGGGAATACGTGAAATTTACACAGGGTGCAATTAAAAAAAATAATTAATATTTAATGTAATTTACGTTTAATATTTTATCATAAGAAACATAATAAACGAAATGCGGTATGTTTAGGTTCCAATTATTTCTGGCTCCGGGTTCAACACGCTGGCTATGCTGTTTTGATGGCTTTTTATGATTTTTTTTTGTAGAAAAGTAAACTTGTAATTTTTTTTCTCATCTTCTTCCTTGACCTATTTCTTTACAGAGTTAATAGTGCCACCATTTTCATTGTTCTTGAACATAAATCATCATTTTTAATAGATTTTCGTCAATTCAACTTATGTTCTTTCCAACTACCATCACAATATGGTAAATCTATGGTGTACTTACCGATTCAGATTCGAAATCACCAGAATATACATGTTTTTTTGTTTGAGCCCCGTTGTTTCCCGATTATGGTATAATTGTGGAGACAGAGCTCTGCCAAGCGTATCACCGACGCGGAATTGGCTGCTGCGGTCGCGTTTTCATACATAGGCTAAATGTATACATTTTTAATTACAGTGAAACCTCTATAAATTAATAATGTTGGGACTACACCAAAACCAAAATTTTTATTAATTTATAGAGATTATTAATTTATCGAGATATTAGTTGAACCAAAAATTCAATTTGGAACTATGAAATTATATTAATTTATAGAGATATTAATTTATAGATTATTAATTTAAAGAGGTTATACTGTATTTGACCCATTTAGAAGTGTCATGTGACTCCCGTATGACCTTAGTGGGTCTTTCCCATGTTCGTAGATGATTTTGATCACACAAGTCATTCTTGTAATTTTGAAAGCATAAGGAACAATTCAAAATTGTTTGATGTTGACCTGAACAAGTAGAGTAAAACGTTGAGATGTTCTGTAGAGTTCATGATAACCCTTTTGGTTTTTAATTAAAGTTATACATGTCTGATATCTCCATAGAACTTGTGTCCAGTCTCATTATCTGCAATGATTTTAATTATCTTTTAACAAAAACTAGATGACATCTGCATGCATACGCGGAATGAGTTTTTTATATTAATTTTTGTTCTATTTTAACTTTTTGTAACACTATAATATTTATCGATTGTAGAATGACGGATAAAAATATTAGTCTCTTGAATATATCATATGCCTGGCATTTGAAGATATGTCGGCTTCAGTAAAATGGAGGCTAAGGAAGTTTTAATAAAATCGGTTTCTTTACCTCTCCCAATATATGCAATGTCAGTGTTTCGCCTACCTAAAGGTCTTTGTGAACGACTTACGAGTGCGATTATTGAATTTTGGTGGAGTAGTGGGGATAAAAAAAGGAAAATCCCCTGGGTGGCATGGGAAAAATTATGTAAACCAAAAGAACAATGAGGTCTCGGGTTCCATGATATTGGTCGGTTCAACCAGGCTTTACTTGGAAAACAAGCTTGGCGAATTTGGAATAATCCCGATTCTTTGGTCTCGCGCATTCTTAAAGGCAAATATTTCAAAAATGGGAATTTTTTGGACTGCGGCATGAGCACACGGCCATCGTATGCATGGAGAAGCATCGCATGGTAGAGAATTACTAAAAAAAGGTTTATATCAACATATCAGCAATGGGGTTGATACCAATGTTTGGGCGGAAAACTGGATTATCGATACCATTCCTCGGCCACCAATGTATCGGGAAAATAGTTCCAA
>CAKOAT010582931.1:106331-229662 GCA_932364175.1 Eruca vesicaria subsp. sativa
GGAAGGAGGTATGGAAAGTTAAAGCTCCACCAAAAATAAAACATTTTATGTGGCGGGCTCTATCTGGTGCTCTAGCGGTGAAACAACGTTTGGCTACTCGGGGTATCCCGATAGACCAAACATGTTCGGTTTGCGGTACTGAGGCGGAGAGTATATGTCATGTGCTTTTTACATGTACGAAAGCACGCATAACATGGCAAAGCTAATTTTCCATTACCTTTAAATGGTTTTTCTCGGAACTCAACATTTTAAATTTTGTTCACCTAATTAAGAGTGCCAAAAACACAGCAGCGGATATACATACAAGGGATGTTTTTCCATGGTTGTTATGGGAAATTTGGAAAGCAAGGAATAATTTTGTTTTCCAAGACAAAGATACTGAGCCTTCTTTTATTGCTAAGAAAGCCTTTGAAGAGGAATCAACATGGTTTGATACATTCACCGACACAAAAGTGAATGTCGATGATGCTCCTCCAGAAATGATTCGATGGAAACGACCTCCACATGGTTTCCTAAAATGTAATGTTGGATCTTCATGGTTAAGGCCGAATTGCATTAGTGGTTCTTCTTAGATCCTACGAGATGAAAATGGATGTACACTCATGCATAGTCGGCGTGCTTATTCTTATATGCGTACAAAAGCAGAGGCCGATCTATGGTCTCTTTTCTGGGCTGTGGAATGCATCCATAATTTGCATTTCTCGAATATTATTTTTGAGACTTCCTCCGAGGACCTCCATGACGTTTTCAGTAATCTGGATAACCATCTCAGTCTCAGCCTTGTCCGCCACAATGTTTGCTTTCTGCTATCCAAGATTGCTCTCTGGAGTCTAGATCACGCATTCCAAGAACGGAATGAAGCTGCTGACGCTATTGCTATAAGTGTCACTCGCGATCACCGCCACCAGTCTTACATCGCCAGCAATGCTCCCGTATGGCTACACCATCTGCTCGCTCTGGAAGCCCAGCATTTAATGGTTGGGTGAAGTTCTTTCTCCTTTTTATTTTGATGTCTACTGACGAAAATGCCATTTGTACTCTATCAATGATAGGTCAGGTTTTAAAACTTGATTCAAAACTTAAAGTCAACTACAAAACTAACCTATGATTTTTTTGGATTTTTCTTTTTTTCCTATTCACTCCACAAGTTCATATTACTTACGAAAATGCCATTTGTACTCTATCAATGATAGGTCAGGTTTTAACCCGATTATCTAACTGCAAGTGCACAATGAAGTACGCAGTAGTAATACGGGATCAAATCCACAAGGACCGATGACCACACGTAGAGTAGCAGACAAGTTACTAGCTAAAGCGAATAAAAGAGATTGTTTGTTTGGTTTTCAGTTTCTTAATTCAAATAAGCAAGAATAAGCGAATAAGAAGCAATTAAAACGAGTTTGTAAACAATTAAAACAAGCGTTGGTCAGCGGGAATTCTCAGGGATACCTCATCAATAATGATCACACAACAAGATGACAGGGAAACAAGCTAAGCAACGTCTCAATCTCAAATCACAATACTAGAATTAACCTACTTACGTAGCGCTAACACCCTATGCTCAAGATCCTAAATACTAGCTTCCACTGTATCTCAGATTTTAAACAAGCTTTAAGTTCAGGTTTGATCAGTTCACAAGGTGCAGTAACATCAACTTCCGTTGGTTACACAAACCTTGCTCATCTACTGCTATTTCGGGAATTCAAACAACATTTTCGGTGCTATTAAATTCCTAGAATCAGAGAACAAGTCTCAGCCTTAAGAAATTCAGCATAGACAAAGATCCAAAACATAAATTCCTAGTCTATCAGTTTTCTAGATCAATACATAGAGAAATCCCCTAATGAGAACCCCTTAACCCAACTAGAAGACTACTCACACATATTTAAACAATGACAAAAATAAATCAGAGAAGAAAACATCATGAAATTGTATTGAAACTGAGAAAGGGTTAAGAAGATCTTCTCCAAATGAGTACAAGAAGAATCATCTTCCAAAAGTCTACAAAATGATCCAAATGAGTTACAAATCTCTCAAGTTAGTCGTCTAGACCCTAAACATAATGCCTAAACTTAATTAACTAACTAACACTTCATAAAATCAACTTATACTTAAACAGTTACTATACACATGAATAAACACATATATGTGAAAATTTAATTAAAGAAAAAAACATTCAAGCTTTCCAAAATCTAGCCCTAAGAATACATACAATATTACAACATATATTGTCAAACCCTAAAACCAAAGAATATCATGATTAATTACTTTCACTTATCTATTTGAAAACTATTCAAATATAAAATTGATTAATTACTTTCATTCTCCTATGTTGAAAACTATTCAATTTTACTATATCATGATTAATTACTTTCACTCCTTTATGTTGAAAACTATTCAATATTATTATAACTTAGGATAAAATTGAAAACTATTCAATTTTATTCATCTATGACTCATACGACTTACTGGGCTATATTCGTAAAAATGACTTCTATTTTTTTTTTGTCACAAGAGGCTGGATATAATTTCATAAGATTTTTAGGTTAGTTTTGCATTTGATTCAAGTTTAAGTATAGATTTTCAATCAAAATCATGTTTTGAGTTATATTTGGAAAATTCCCCTAAATTAAAACTAATACTTTTTGTTAATTTACAATCATGTTTTTGGTAAATAAATTAAAACAACTATTTTATTTACTTTATATGGTATATAACTAATCGTTATTGATATTTACATATATATATAATATATTTTAATATATATTTATTCTTGATACTTCTTACTAATATAATTTAATTAATATTTGTGTATTTTGCTCTAAATTTTTTTTTTAATAAATCACAAAAAAGTAATGTGAGATTGTTTTAATAAGAATTTCAAAATTAAAATATTAAGATCTCAATAAATTTTCACTGCAAATTTTGAAATTCACATATTTATATATTTGATATAGTATATAATTTAATTTAAATGATATATATATATATATATATATATATAATATGAATATCTATGAATGAAATTTCATATTCATAAGATTTATAATAATTTTTATCTTGCTTGAACAAAAAGAAGTTAAACCATTGATCAAAATTTTCAAAATGGCGTTTTCACCATTTCTAGTAATTTAAAGTCGTTTAAAAAAATTCTAAACTAGATTTTGACCCGCGCGCCCGCGCGGGTGTTTTTTTATAATTAAATAAACATTTAAAACACACAAAAACTTAATGATTTTATATAATAGTTTCATATAATGGATTCATTTGTTAGATTTTAGTTTATAATTCATAGCATAAATTACTTTCATGTTTCTGTATTCTGTTATATATATATATATATATATATATACATATATATTTGTGAGTTGTTATATATTTCTCTTATTGTATGAGTTTTAAAAGTTGAAGCTACCGTTTGAGCAGATGGGTATCCAATATGTAAGTCAATCTGATTTTTTAATTGAAAATTTAAATTCAATTTTAAATTATACTTAAACACTTATTAATTTTAATGTTATTGTATTTTGAATTTTTATTTTATTTTATAATTATATAAACATTTAAAACACACAAAAACTTAATGATTTTATATAACAATTTCATATAATGGGTTCATTTGTTAGAGTCTAGTTTATAATTCATAGATAAATTACTTTCATGTTTTTGTATTGTGTTATATATATATATATATATATATATATATATATATATATATATATATATATATATATATCTATTTATATATTTGTGAACTGTTATATATTTATTTTATTGTATGAGTGTTAAAAGTCGAAGCTACCGTTTGAACAGATAGGTAACCAATATGTAAGTCAATCTGACTTTTTTTTTTTAAATTTAAAATTTACATTATATTTAAACACTTATTAATTTTAATTTTATTGTATATTGAGTTGTATGCTGTAACTCCAAATTATTACAAAAATGATTTAAATCATCTATTATATATTTTTATAAAGAAAATGGATTTTAAAACTTTATCATGTTTTTAACCTTGATTTTTATTTTATTTGAATACTAATATCTATAAATATACATGTAATACGTATAAACTATGCATTTTTCTATAATTATATTATTTAACAGACCATCGAAATTCTTCTTTATGGGATGGCATAAACAAACTTACAGCAGCCCAAGAAAATAATAATTAAACATTAATCAAAACTACTGTGTTTTAACTTCAGTGGCATAAAGTTGTAATTTTTGTGAAAAACTAAGGGGTATATAATATTTGTACTTCCCCTTTAATAGTTTAGATATAATATATAAGAAAAATTCTAAAAATTCTGAGAATTAGCCTTTTGATAACACGTGGCTACGAAAATATGTTGTAATACTCCGAGATTAATATATAGGGGATCTCCCAAGCTATCAAAATCCAATCTCAAAAGTATCTTAGTCTAATAGGGGATCTCCCAAGCTATCACAATCCAATCTCAAAAGTAACTTAGTCTAAAAGTGGCTGAGAAAAATATATATGTCAAAACACGTCATGTTTTAGTTTCTAAGAGAATACTATACCAAAAATTAAGGAACCCAAAATTTTATATTCCCACTATTTGAACAAACTAGAGATTGATCAATCTGAAACAAATATTGATCAATCTGAAAAAGAGATCCCTAAAGCTAATCAATTAATCCTAAGCTAATTGGGCGGTTCTCAGCATTTCAATCAACCTCTGAAAATATTATGCAGATCTTTTGTTTAAATAGAGTCGATTGATCTAATGTGGATCAATCGATCTTCGCCAAAATGGTCCGTGCTCTGTTTCTTATTTTGTGTACCAAAAATTCCATCCAAATGCGTTTTAATCTGAAAATATTGAAAACACCAAAAAAAACTCAAAAACACTAATAAACCAAGGTTCAAATGCGCTGAAAACATAATACATCAGCAAGCATGAACTCACCCACAAAATTTTAAAATCTAAAATAGGGGTGGTCAAAAATTTGAACACAACCGGGGATTCTAGCTCAAGTGGTAAAGGGTTTACAGCTGTGAGTACCGTCACTTGGGTTCGAATCCCAGTCACTGGGGAATTAACATTTCGACATCGCCAGGGACAGAGGACCGACACGTGGCAACACATGACTAGTCTGGATCGCTTCTGTGAGGCCAAGATACCTCTGTATAATTCAAAAAAAAAAATTTGAACACGAAGAATCAAACTGAATTCGGCCTAAAAATAGTACTGAACCCGAACCGAAAATAGATAAATATCTAAACAGATTCAACCTTTTGATAACAAAATAACCGAAACTGAATCAGATCAAAATATTTCGGATATCCGAATGATTTATGTGCTTGAATATATTTCTACTTTCAGAAGTAATATCCAAAAAAAAAAATCCAAAATGTATTTAGATATTTTGAAGTTATCCCAAATATTTGAAAGCATATACAAATAGTCAAACATAAATATCTAAAATGGTTAAATAATACTCAAATTACCAAAAATACTTAGAATATCTAATGATTCTCCATCAAAATATTCAAGTCCAACCAATTTTCATGTTAAATTTAGGTCTTTAGACATACATTACTCAAATTTATATGTTATATATTATTTTATTTTTAGATTTGAGAAATCTAAAGTATATATGCATTCAACTTTTTTTATAAAAAAAAAATAAATGCGTTATCCGAACGCAAACCGAATCTGCAAAAATCCAAACCAAAATTTATAAATATCCAAATGAAACTAAAATCTTTAACCCTGAAAACCTAAAACCCGAATAGATCTGAACCAAATGAGTTTTCAAATGCCCACCCCAAAAATTTAAAGAATCCCCAATATATTAATCGAAGATCTTTTAAAAATATGTAACTTCAGTTTTGTATTAATTAAATTTTGGATTTGGTGAGGTGTCAATCTAATAAGTCTTTTTGTTGCTGATGTGGCATCATTAGAAAAAAAGTTTAGACAAAACTTAGTCTAAAATTATTAACCTCTTATGAAATGCATACGGCCAAATTAATTAAGGGCATCTTCAACAAGAATCTAACCTTAACTTTATCTTCAAAAATTTATGTAATTTTTATTTTAGTCCTAAACGTTAATATAGTTTAATTATAGTCATTAAAATTAATACAGATAAATAATACATACATATTAAAAATATTAAACATAATAGTTATAAATACAAGTTATTATAACAAAAAAACACATTAAATAATAAGAAAACAAACATTAATTCGCAAAATATATAAAAATACTAATTACTCAACATGGTTGTTTCCATAATTCTTCCATATCAATCAACACATTTCAAAGTTAAAAATGAGTCTCCTGATTTTTATTATTCATTAACATATTTCTATTAATAATATATATAATTTGTATATTTAATAATTTAGATGAGGTATATTTTATAACGATTAAAGTGGTAAAAAAAATAATATTAGTACAATTATATTAACTACAAGGATTAAACTGAAAAGTAAATAGTGAAGGTCCTTTTTTTTAATACTAGTTAATTATGTATTACAAACTATGAGAAATATTACATAGAATATATTACAGCCGATAATTCTACATGTCTTATGTGGATTCACGTCTGACTGACGGTATTCAGTGCGCCATGCTAAAGATCTCTTGTAAGTTTTCTCTCTGATAATCTGCATAATTCACCATTCACCTTCTCCGTGAACTGAAACATTCTTGATGTAGAAACTATGTATCCTGACATTCGAACCCCAAACCTGGTATAAAAACCTTTAAATCTTAATCACTAGGTTACGATGCTTCTACTGTTCAAATCCTCCGAATTTGATAATCTAACAATCTATTAGAAAGCAATAACCCTCAAAACCTAAGGGTTTGAAGGCCTCCTGGAAATGTCCTAAGAGTAAAATTTTGCTCAAAACTGAACACATGCAAACGAAAGTTTAGCAAAACACACGTAGAAAACAATGAGTAAGGTTCTTAAATAAAAAGGTTTTTCAGCATAATGCATAGAAAGTTGTTTTTTATGTGTTCTAGGTTCTTTAGCTTTCAAACTTTTCTTTCAAATTCTGAACTTACACCGTACATTAATGAAGAACAATTTCCAAAAAGTCTTAACCAAATCATAGAATGACTTAGCAGGCGAATGTGATCTTTTTTTTTTTGCCTAATAAAATAATATATTGTGAGAAGGACATTTTGAAAAGGACGCTCTCTTCTCTCTCCTCCTTATCCCCTCGTCAACGACTTTTGGTGTTTGGTAAGCCTCCGGCCCGTGGCGGCGCGTACCAGCGTTCGGAGGGCGCTCCCTCTAGTGTAGCTTTTTCCGTTTTGCTGCAGCCGTTTATTCAATTTTTCTCCCCTCCGATATGCGTGGCGTCGTGGGATAGGGTTTGACGCCGGAAGTGCTCCGCTGCAGAGGTGTTTCTTCTCCGGTGGTCTCTCTCTTTCTCTGTGGCTTCGGCGAGGAGGACGAGTGGCTGGTGGAGGCTTCAGTCGGCTTTTTGGGTTGTGGATCGAGATCGATTTTCAATCTAGATCTCGCCTAGTTTCTCTCCGTCTTCGAGTGGGAGGGACGGCGTGGCTACTCTGGGTCGTCGTGGTTCGCTGCTTCTGGTCCAGAGAGTCATTCGGCTTGGGATGGAGTTCTCGGCTCTCAGATTCGTCGAGCTCGGGTTCTCTTCCTCTTGGCGTGGTGTGTGCCGGTGGATCCTTCTACCACGGCGGCGGGTTGTGGGTTTGAGCATGCAGTCGGGTTGGTGCTCGAGCCCAGTGGCTGGCTCGCGTAAGGTCTTTTATACGGTTTAAAGAGTGGTTGTCTATGCCGCTTCAGTGGCCGCATGACTTTCCTCCTCACCTACGGACCTCCTATTCGCGGTTCATGAACTGTTTCTCTGATTTGTTACTCTCCGGAGTCGGCAGCTCTTGTTGGTTTTTCGAAGTCGGGAGTTTTGATTGGGATTTGCGCTTCTTCTTCATTCCCTCCTTGTTGAGACAAGTGATGGCTCTAACAGCTCCAATTTCAGTTCGTCTGTTCTCGGCGGCTACGGACGTGTGGTGGTTCTCGTGTCTTTGACAGTCACATTTAGCGTTTGGTCTTTGCTCACATCCCAGCACTACATAGGTTTATTTGAGATTCTTGTGGTGGTGTGTGTGGCAATTGTGTGTAGGATGGGCTCAGTTTGTGGAGTATGGTGGTTGCGACCCGTTTTACTCGGTTCGGCATCTTGTACAGGTTGATTCCGGGATAAATAAATGCTTTGTTAGGTTGTTGAAGGTGTGTTAGGTCGCTGCTGTTGCTGTTTGTTTGTCCGGGCAAGTGCTTTGAAGCTCTCGGCGAGCTGTTCTCAAGGGGGCCATTATTTTTTAAGAGTGAATTCATCGGGGAGGCCAAAATTACCGGGTTCTGACTCTCTCGGTTGAACTTGGTTCTTCTTTTTGCGGCAAGCTGTTGGTGTGGACTTAGTCGAGCCTCGGGACTGCGGTTGTGGTTGTTGTGTCTGTCTTACCTTTAATAACTCGATTAAGTTGGTGTTTAGGTTTTATATTTTGTTTCTGCTTCGAGTTCTCCTTTGTATTTCTGTCAAAAACAAAAACTTGGTAATAATATCTTTACATTTTACCAAAAAAAAACATAATACATTGTGTACAATCAGTCTAAATTCTTTATAAAACCGAGTAGTAAACGATGAACGTTGTAATATATCGAAGCAGTGGATCACTGATTGTATAATATCTGAGTAGTAAAAAATGAAATATATTTCATAACAATATCAGAGGAAAATATAATTAATATTCGGTTTATACATTGTTGATGTTGGTTAAGAGGCATTTAAATTTCAATTTAACTGAACCATAATCAATCAAACAATTTCAAAATATTAATTTTACAATGAAACACAAATATTCTATAACCGTGTTACACATATAGAACTAGGGAGCTTTTTGTAAGTATATATTATGTGTTTATCTATTAAAATAAATAAATACACAAAGCTTCATCAACTAACTATTATATACAGTGCCGGTCCGGCCGTCCATGGCGCCTAAAGCGAACTCTAAATTTGTTGCCCCTTAACTATTTTTTTTATCACATATATAAATATAATCATATAATGCAAATTATTATTTTTGGTCTCAAAAAATAAAAGTACAAAAAAATAATACATTATTCATGAAAGATAACTCTCCTTGCTTTTTTTCCTGCAAAATCATTTATCAACTTCGAATAATCAAGTTTTTCCGCTAACTCATGCTCAATAGATATCATCGACAGTCCATTTAAACGCTCCTGAGACATAGTCGAACGTAGATAATTCTTGATGAGCTTCAGCTTTGAGAAACTTCTTTCTGCAGAAGCAACTGAAATTGGAATTGTTAGTAATATACGATAAGCAATTTCTGTGTTTGGATAACAGCCATCCATTCTTTTTAAAAATTCCAACATCTCGATCGCCTTTGTAATTTCCTTTGGCAACATTCCTCTTAGATATTGGAGTTCCATAAACAGATGTTTTCCATCTACATCAAAATGTCCATCATGCTCTAGAGAAGCTTCAAGCTTGACACAAGATGTCATCAACACATCATCTTTTGCTGACTTTAGCCTTTTCAAACCAAACAAAAACCCAAAAAGTTCGTCATAGCGCTGAAATTGCTCGAATCTAATCTCAAGTGACATTATACTTGATCCACTATGTTGATAAAATAATCAATCCTAAAACTCTCTTCTGCGTTTAAAGGATTACTATCATCAACTATTTCAGCATCTTCACCATAATGCTTTTTCTTTTTTATAAAGCGTTTTGGTTTTGAAGAAAATGATGGTTCAATCTCCATGTCAATGGCAATTTGCATAGCTTCAGCTTTTGCTTTCTCAAAACCAGTTTCTCTGTAGCCTTTCAAGTAACCAACAAGCCCTTCTAACTGCAAAATAGCAGCCTCAAGATCCATATCCTCTGATTGTAAAGATTTGCTCACTGTATTGACAACATAAAGCAAATCATACCAAATGACCATTCCAAACAAGAATTCAAATCTTCCAATTCCATGTGTTTCACTTTCTGCAAAACACTCAGCATCACTACGATGTCCAAGATTGTCACTATTCTCTGCTATGTAAAATCAAAAAAGTCATCTGCTCTTTACGACTAATATCAGGAGTAGAATCCAAAATGACTGAAAAATATTTTGCCTCTTGGATTTTCTTTAAAATTACCATCTTAATCTCATTAGCAATTAATTCTATCAGCTCATTCTGAATCTTATGACTAAGATAATGATATTGAGTTTCACCTTTGTCTATTCGTCGCATATGCTCCTTCATTACTTCATCAAAGCCTCCAATCATCTTAATAAAAGCCAAGAAATTTCCAAAGTTTGGATCAGTGACTTTTTCGTTCTCTCCACGAAATGCTAAATTTCTTTCTGCTAGAGTCTTTACCACTGCAATTATCCTCAACATCACATCTCTCCAATGTTTCTTCTCTTTGTTAATTGCCTCCTCTAAATGCTTGTCAATAGTTTCACTTTTTTTCAGCCTCATCCCTAGCTCAATCCAGCGGCTGATGCAAACAATATGATTGTAACTAGTTTCATGATTTTTCAGCCTATGTGAAGCATTCCTCCAGTCATCATATCCAGTAGTTACCAAAATAGGAGGGAACTTTTCTTGAGTGAATAATTTACAGCAAAAGCAAAAGATTTTATCTTTAGATTTTGAGTAAACTAACCATCTTCTGTCTTGTCTCTCTCCATTACTCATTCTTCTTGTATAACATGAATAAGTGAAACATCTTCCAATACCATCTTTTGGAAAAGGATAATCAATCGAAGGTCTTGTAGGTGGACCTTTTTCAACCAAATAATCTCTCATTCTTTGTTCAATTTTTTTCCAGTTCCCAAGATCATCCATATCAACATCTTCAGAGAAGCTTCTAATATCATCAACTTTCTCTTGGGATTCCATGTTTTCTTTTTCAGATTGTTCTTTGTCCATATTCATACAATCTTCATCATCTTTAGCAGTTTCTTCTTCACTCTTCTCATCATCTTCTTCAAAAACAAACTCTTCATCTTCTTTGTCTATTTCAGTGTTAGAAGTTTCATCAGCTTTAGTTCTAGTGACGTACTTAAGCATAGCATTAGCTTGAGATTTGATAAAATCATCTTGTCTAGCCTTTTTCGCCCTGTTCTTAGCTCCACTTGATTGATTTCTTATTCTATTTCCTGGAAGCATTCTCTACAAATCAAAAATATCACAAAGAAAACCATAATTTAGACAACAGAAGCCAATACAATACATTATACATATGCTAGAACAGAAAATAAGTAAACATATTTTAGACAAATTTCAGAATTTTCTACAAAATTGACGAAAACCAAAGAAACAAAGAAAGATGAAAAACTTACATAGATCAAGAGATACACCTGTTACTCAAAAGTTAATAATGGAAGATCCACAGTAGGATTATTGATCGGCAGAGAAGAATAAAAAAAGAAGTTCAATAAAACGTGATTGATATTTGCTAGGTTAAATAAATTAGATAGTTATTGTAATTTATGTGGTTTTTGGTTTAATCATTTAATATAATATATAAGGAAAATAAAAAGTTAGAAAAATGTAACAAGCTCTACGATCAGAACTTTACTTATTATAAATTATAGTTAATGGAAATTTGTCTTTATTATGAAAAAAAAATACATGAAGACACCTCGAACCCGCCCATAGAGAACTTTTGACAATATACAGAAACCACTAGACTAATGAAACCTCGCTGTACATGGTGCCCCTAACATTTTAATAAATCTTGGCGCCCGAAGCCCTTGCTTCATGGGCTTTAGCCCAGGGCCGACCCTGATTATATACATCGAATATATATATGCTTGATACACAATTTTGCATTAGCTAAATATGGGAATTTATATTGACTGCTAAAAAAAACTTTGGCACCAAGTAATGCATTGCCCAAGACGATGAATAATACATAACCAGGATAAGATTTGCGCCTTGCGCATGATAAATTAACATTTTGGTCTTTAATTTTTTTTTTGTTAATTACATAATTTGTTAATTGTTGAACTGGTCTCTTTTTTAAAAAAAATGTTTTAGGTCAAAATATCACTTACCGCAAAGAACCTAATGTTTAGGTCAAAAAATCTCGGATCTATTTGGTTACAAGGAAACTATGCCAACTCGGTTTTATATCATAATTTATCAATTTAAAAATTAATTATGGGTATGAAAATTTGACGTTAATGTGTCAATTCTATCTACCTTCAGTATTTTTCTTTTTTTGTGTCTTTTATTCATTTTGGTTATTGCTCGATAAAAATATTGATTTTGAAATTTATTCTTATTTCGTTTGTTTGTTTTGGCCTAAGATTTAGATAATGCTTAAGATTTAAAATAACTAAAGAGATACATACTTAGGTTATCATCTACACTTTTTGCAGAATAATAAGTATTTTATAGTTATTAATTATTTTATGTTATGTGTGTATTATGAAATAATAAAATAAAATTAACATAAAACCTATTAAAATAAAATTATTTCTTCATATGCTCTTATAATAATTGTATCTTAGTATAGAAAAAAGTTAAACTGTGATAATAAAAGCTTATGTGAGAATTTTAACAGTTTTACTAATTTATAATCGTTTTGAAAAATTTGATATACAACATACACAAAAAATCTAAATTTTTATTAATGATTAATGTAATTTTGTAATTTATTTTCATAATGAAGAAATAAAAAATGATAAAAAGTATACAGATTGTTATCGTTTAAAATCATTAATTGATATATATTTATTTTAATCACATTAGTAATTCCATAGGTTTTATTTAAGAAAAGCCTATAATAAATATTTGAGATATGCGACCAACTATAGTCTGCGAAATATTATATTGTTAGAGAGTACAATTTTTAGACTATAGTTTATATAAGGTGCTCTATAGTCCTTCTAAATTGAATTATAAGGCATAGAGAGCTACCACGTAGGATGTAGTTATCTATACTATTAAATGTAAAGTCATCCTTGAAAAATCGACTGATGGAAGTTGTGTGCACCCTCATTAATGACATTTTGGTAATTTATTTTCTGCCTTACATCTACATATATATCGATTTGTTACTAATCATATCACATATTGCATCTACCCGAATTATTCTCTCTCTCTTTCCATTAATTACTCTAACCATATTTGATTTTATATTTACATTTATATTACCCGGGTTATACAAGGGAATATGGTTAGACTAATTAAATATGTGATATGATTTGTAACATTCGATAGCAGCCATTGTCCTTTTGGTATATGCATAAATATGTGATATGATTTGTATGGTATGATATGATTTGTAACATTCGATATCATATGATTTGTAAATTTTGGTTACTACACTATATATTACATAATTCAAATATATATCAAACCCATTTTAGTAGTATAGATATTGTCAGAGTAATTAAATATGTGAAATTATTTGTTACATTCGATATAAAACATTGTCCTTTTGGTATATGCATAAATATGTGATATGATTTGTATGATACGATATGATATGTAACATTTGATATCATATGATTTGTAACATTTGGTTACTACACTATATATTACATAATTTAAATATATATCAAACCCATTTTAGTAGCATAGATATGGTCAGAGTAATTAAATATGTGATATGATTTGTTACATTCAGTATAAAACATTGTCCTTTTGGTACATGCATAAATATGTGATATGATTTGTAACATCCGATATAAAAAATTGTCCTTTCCAAATATGCACATATGTGATATGATTTTGTATGATATGATATTATTTGTAAGATTCGATATCATATTATTTGTAACATTAGATGAATGAATTTGTGATTTGATTTGTAACTAATCATTTTCGTATATGCATCATATACAAAAATCATTATATGATGCTATATTATTAAAAATTAAGATTTTCATATAGTTGTCAGACCTGACATCCAAATATAATCATTTTCTTAAGAAAACAGATTATTGTTTTCAAAGATGATGATACATATGAAGAGATTACAAGCCGTGTTCTGATTGAAGATACCATGTTTTTGGGCTGGTTTGAATTAAACAAGGTAAACGCTTTTGCTCAGACACTCACTATAGCTGAAATTCTTATTTGGTTTATCTGGAATAAAAAACAACGCCCCAAGAAAAATTGAACAAGCGTTTTATATGCGTGTCCTCTTGAATATTGTAAGAGGTTGTACATGTTACGAGGGTATTAGAACGTTCAACAACGATGAGTATTCATCCTACAAAGAGGCATGCTTTGCTCGAGGTTTATTAGAAGACGACCAGGAATACATTGATGATATTGTGAGGACAAGTTTTTCAGGCTCCACGTCATATATGCGTAAACATTTTGTGATCATGCTCATGTCTGATAGTCTTTCGAAGCCAGAAGTTGTTTGGGAAAACGTTTGGGAATTATTATCTGAAGATATTGAGTATCGTCGAAGAAAGCTATTAAATAGACCAGGTGTGTTTACTCTCCAATATTACACTCTAATAATTTTTGACCCATATACACAATATTAATCCGAGGCATTAAATTTCTGTAGATTTATATTTGAGTGAAGAGGAGATAAAACAGCTAACTCTTCACGAGATTGAAAAGATTTTGAAGAGGAATGGTACTTCTTTAGAGGCATGGGAATCTATGCCAAAGCCAATATCTGATTTTGCACTCCAGGATAATGTTTTGATTATGGACGAGCTTGGATATGACAAAGAGCAGTTAAAAGTTGATCACAATCTTGATTTTGAAAAAATGACGGACGAGCAGAGAAAGATATATGATGAGGTTCTTAGTGTTGTCTTAGAAAAGAAAGGAGATGTATTTTTTGTCTATGGGTTTGGTGGAACTGGGAAAAAATTCTTGTGGAGATACCGAGGAGAAATCTGTTTGAACGTTGCATCAAGTGGGATAGCTTCTTTGCTACTACCAGGGGGAAGGACATCACATTCTAAATTTGGGATACCACTTAATCCATATGAGTTTTCTACTTGCACACTAACTCACGGATCAGACCAAGCGAATTTGATTAAAGAAGCTTCTCTTATTATTTGGGACGAAGCCCCTATGATGAGAAAGCATTGTTTTGAATCATTGGATATGAGTATGGCTGACATTATTGGGAATAATGACAATTTGCCTTTTGGTGGTAAAGTTGTTGTCTTAGGGGAAGATTTTAGATACCTTTTTCATGTAATTCATGGAGCTGGAAGAGCTGAAATTGTTTTGGCATCTTTAAATTCTTCTTATCTTTGGAAGCATGTCAAAGTGTTGAAGCTAACAAAAATATGAGGTTGATGTCTAACGATCTATCTCATGAAGAAGCTAGAGATTTGGAAGAGTTTTCAAAGTGGATATTAGATATTGGAGATGGAAATATAGGTGACAACAATGATGGCGAGGCTCTAATTGATATTCCTGAAGAGTTTCTTATTCTTGATGCAGAATATCATATTGAGTCTATAAGCCAAGTTGTGTATGGTGATATTTTTTCTTTACAGCCGAATAAAGAACCTAAGTTTTTCCAAGAGAGAGCAATACTATGTCCAACTAACCAGGATGTCGAGAAGATTAATCAACACATGTTAGATAAACTCGATGGCTAGTTATTAATTTTATGTTATCAATATTATTTTATTATTGTACATTCATATATCAAGTTAACATAATAATTTTTTTATAAATATTTCAGGTGAGGAAATGATCTTCTTAAGTTCTAATATGATAGATGCTTCAGATAAATTTTCAGTTAACGATCAAGCTCTTACTCCAGATTTCTTAAATACCATCAAACTCTTTGGTTTGCCAAACCATAGTCTTCGCTTAAAGATTGGTTGTCCTATTATGTTGCTCAGAAACATAGATCCCACTAGCGGATTAATGAATGGGACTCGACTTCAGGTAACATAAATGTACCTTAACATTATAAAGGCAAAAGTTATCACATGAGATAAGGATAAGGTTGGTCGAGTAGTTCTTTCCTAGGCTTGCTATTACCCCTTCTGACAAGAAATTGCCTTTCAAGATGAGGAGGAGGCAACTTCCTATTTATGTTGCGTTTGCTATTACAATCAATAAGAGTCAGGGACAATCTCTATCAGAAGTGGACATCTACCTACCAAGGACTATTTTTTCTCATGGCCAGTTATATGTGGCTATTTCAAGAGTTACATCCAAAAAGGGATTGAAGATTTTAATTGTGGACGATGAAGGGAAGCCTCAGCGACAAACATTGAATGTCGTTTACAAAGAGATCTTCCAGAATCTCTGATTTTTCAATAACGTTTTTTTCATTTTTATATACTATATACTTTAGAATGCATTTCCAATTCAGGAATTTTATCTTTAAAATTTAGTTTAACTTTCGTTTTCAAAATTATGTATTATATTATGAACCGAATATGATACCATGCAGCCAAATATGTACATTTTAACTACCAAATCATTCGACTTTATATCTACAAAAAATCTCATTATGAACACGATCATGTATTTCATCGAATTATATAAATTTTTATCTAATACATTTCAAAAATAGATGTCAATTTTTGACCCAATTATATTGGGCTTCTTAATTATTAATATCTGATGGGCTATTAGTCAGATTACCTATTTATGTTAAGCCTTGAAACCTACTAATATTTAGTTTTAGTTCTTATCTATATAAGACTCTTCGATTGACTACAATAACCATAACATCTCTTCATTTATCTCTCTCTCATTGGAAAATAGTATTTTCTTTCTTTGTTCTTTATATTCTTTTGTTCTTTAAGAGATGTTGTTCTGTTGTTAGATCTGTTCTATCTTAGTCTGTTTCGAATCATCTACCTAGAATAAACTGTCATAAAAGGTTCTTTATTCATATTTTATTGAATATTGTAATTTTAGGGTTATAGTATCAGTTACGCTTTATGTTCCATTGTCTGAATATTTTATAAATTTTGTTAAAAATTGTGGATCTAACTATAGAAGAAGTTTTGGGGTAAATATATATTTTATGTGAATTCATCTTACATCTTACATCTAAGATGTTAAATATTTAGGGTTTACTATATTTCCATATTTGTTTCCTAAACGTAACAGTTTGCTTTTTTTTGTTCGTTTCATCCTAAAATATATAAGACATGTTGTTCTTGTTGTTAGACCTGCTGCCTTGAAATTTGATATGTCGCTTGGTTACAAATCTTACTTTATTGAATATTGGCAGTCTAGGGTTAGATATTGAAATATGAGCGGTTTATTAACAATTTTAAATATAGAGGAAATAAATATAGAAGATATTTTGGGATTACAAATATTCATAGTTAATTGATGTTATATCTTACAGTTTATTATATTTCCTTATTTGTTATATTTGTTTTCTAAAATTAATATTTTGTTTCTTGAACATTGAGAAGTATCTTAATGGTAGGTAACAAGGATCTCAAAATGAAAGGTCAACTGATGGAGGAAAAAGAAGAAACTGCGAAGGAGGCTCCCCAGAGGGGTAGGTTCGAGACCATGCAACATTATAGGGCTATGATGTATCGTGATCAGACTAAAGCTATTGAGGCAAGGCACCAGGAGGAACTCAATAAGGTTCGCATTGAGTCGAAACTTGAGTTCCTTGAAGAATGTGAATCTATTTTTTTCATGTACCATAAAAAGAAGAAGATAGAGTTCGAACTGGTCCTTGCCGAAGCCAAACTTGAAGATGTCCAGGTTCCTACTATCGATTGGTTCAAGCTGGGTGAGCCAATGATGTATGACTGAACATCTAACAAATCCCAATCTCAAACTTAATGTTTTATGTTTATTTTAAATTTTGTTTTTTTTTTTAATTTGAACATTATATACCGGTTGTAAACAACCGGTTTGTTTTAAAAACTTTATTATTAATGTTTATTATTGCTTGATCTATTCTTATTCCTTTATTTATTGCTTGATTTACTCATATTTTAGGCGTTTTAGGATTATTTTTGTTTAGAGATAATGGTTTTAGTTATGTTTAGTATTATTAGGTTTAATAGTATAGATTCTGCTGCGTTTAGAAGTTTAATTATTATATACGCAGTATTTCTTTTCTCTTTACTAAACAACTATCTGATTTTTAAGTATATCTTTTTCTTATTTAGTAATCTTAATTTTAGAATATATGTTTGTTATGATTTAGTTTTGACAATTCTGAAATGTACTTCTGATATGATTGACAAATATCTCATCTTCCAAAACGATTCTTTCATAAAGTTGCTTCAATGATGTTCTTTCCAATACGTAATGATTTTAAATTTTGGTCATGTTATCCAGATTTTGCCACCAAAATATTTCGTATATTTATTG
Source organism: Eruca vesicaria subsp. sativa (assembly GCA_932364175.1). Lineage (NCBI taxonomy): Eukaryota > Viridiplantae > Streptophyta > Magnoliopsida > Brassicales > Brassicaceae > Eruca > Eruca vesicaria. The sequence goes on from CAKOAT010582931.1 coordinate 124,680, forward strand.
AGTTTATCCATGCCAAATAATCATTACTCTTTTAGACCACTTTGCTACATGCAAAAATCAAATATAATAATTGTATAGTTAATAATATTCTTTTGAAATTATCTATATAGGGGATTGTTTAAATAGGATAAGGCTTTTGTTATAATATTATTTTAAATATTTAAAATTTTAAACTCTATTTTGTTGTATGATTTTATATGTTATATCATGGTTTATCTTCAGAATTTCTTCTATTTATAAAACTATATTATTTTGAATCATAGATGTTATTATTTTAAAACTTAGTTGGAATTTGACTATGGGCTATGGATCCATCAAATTTTATAGTAAGAATTTCTTTTTCCTCCAATGGGCTTTGACTCCATTCAATCAAATTTCACATACAAATTTCACATACTATGGTCTTTGCCTCCATCCAGATTGAAAACATAGAGGTTCTATTTATACATTTGCTGCATGTTGAAATAGAAAACTACCTAATAGATGATACTTGGTGTAACAAGAATGAATCAAAATTATGTTTCCAGTTAATAGATTTGTTTCATTAATTATAAAAGTATATTATATCTATATTGTCATTAGTCAGTTTGTTACGATTTTGGATATGAAATCTCATTTTCAAAATATCATACATAAGTGATCACACATAAGAGATAAACCCAAAAAATTTTAAAGCTTTTTTATTTAAGAAAGGTAACGTCCAAAAATAAAAACTCAATAATGGCAAATAAATTTAATTTCGACCAAAAATATAGGTCATTAAATGAAGAGTTGCAACTCTAGAAAGCTCTTTTTTCTTCTCTCTATAAAGTGGAATCTCTACCGTTTCCTATCAAAATCTCTTTCTCTCCAGATTTCTCTCAGCAAACCAGAAGAAAACGCTTTGTAAGTTATCTTTTTCTTAGTTTTTATCATTGCAAGTAGATGAAGGATTTGTCCTTGGTTTCATATGGAATCAACCGTTGTTACCTATTTTTTTTAGATCTTTCATTGTTGAACCAAACATGTTGTTTATTTTGTATACGATTATATCAACCATAACAACATGCATGATCAGTTCTAGAGAGTTAATAAGATCTACCATAGGTTGGTTAAGATTTTTGTCATGACAAATGGTTATCTTTTATATATATTCTCTTTTAATGTCTTCATTGAGAGTTAAATGTTTTGTTGGTGTTATACATTATCTTTTTTTCTAAAAAAATTTACATTTATATGAACATGCAGATCAAAATTTAATTATGGCTGCGAACCAGTTTCATGGATCAATGTTTCAAGAGGCTTACATGTCTGGAATGAATGAGAGGACTAATCATTACCGAAGGATTCTTAACATGTACATGAGGTTCCATGAAGCCGTTGTTGCGAAGTATAAAGCTGAGGTTGAGGTGTATCGCATTGCTGGTAAACTTGAACTCTTTGAATACCTCTTCAACGATGGCGTTATGAACCATGTGAAGGACAAGCTGGAAACGGAGCTTGCTCTTGCTCATGCCCGTCTTTCTGATGTGAAGGTTCCCAATCTCGATTGGGAAAAGCTAGGAGAGCCACAAATGTGGCGTTAAGTGATCTATGTCCTCATCTCTTATGTTTGAAGGTGTTGCAGCTATGAACTTTTTAACTCTTGTTTGGTTTAGAAAACCTATTTTTTTTTTAATATTTTGATGTATTAAACTGAACCTAATGTTTTTTATGTTTTTAAATGTTGTCCTCATCTCTTATTGTTCAAGATCAACTAGAATTTTAAATATACATCACATTCAAACATAAAACTATCATATAATACAAATCTAATCATTTCATACATTTTGTTACAACCAAAACAAAACATGCGCTTCTCAAGCGTGGGTCAAAATCTAGTTTTTAATTAATACAAACTTAATGTTAAATCTTTTTAAATGTTTCTCAATTAATATATAGGGGGTTGTATAATAAATACAAAAATCTTAATCAATTAACTATTATATACATCAAATGTTAGCAAATCTTTATGAGTAAATTTTGGGTTCACCAACCAATAAAATTAGGTTATTTTATATTTAGTATCTTTTAAAAAAGGAAACATAATATTTTCGAGTTATATTATATTTTTAAAATTAAAAGATAAAAAAATTTAAAAAAATAGTTGTTGCAAAAAGAAAAATCTTTAAAAAATATTTTTAATACTACTAGCCCTGTTCGGACGGAAGACGCCGTGTCAGCTACGACGTCAACACGGAAATAAATAGGGACAACGGCAATCAGCGGCAAAACGAAACAGGGGTGAGAGAGAAAAGAGCCACTAGCACTAAAAAGTCCACCGCGCGTTCTTAAAGGATGACGCTATTACTTTCCGGCGTCGACAAGTCGGTTAATTCTGACGCTGCGTCTTCCGTCCTTATTTAACGCTGGGACTGAATAAGTTCAATTCAACGCTTTGATTTTGATGGTTGACGCTGGTCTCCACGTTTGCTCGCTGAACAGGGCTACTATCAAAACACTATACCCTAAACTTTAAATCCTAAACTTTAAAACTTTTCGGTAAACCCTAACCCTTGGATAAATCCTAAATCCTTGACTTTTTTTTTAAAAAAAAAAGTATTTTTAGTTCCATCAGCAAAATACTAAACCCTAAACCCGTGGATAAACTCTAAGCCCTTAGAAAAATCCTAAACCCTAGGATTTATGATTAGTCTATGGGTTCAAGATTTATCCAAGGGTTTAGGACTTAGGATTTAAGTTTAGGACTTAGGATTTAGGTTTTAGGACTTAGGATTTAGGCTTTACGGTTTAATATTTATTTGACTCTATTAAAAATATCTTTTTTAAATAGTGTTTTGTTTGCAACTACTATTATTTTTATTTATTTTTATCTTTTCTATTTAAAATCATAATATAAGTTGATAATATTTTCTCTTTTTTAAAAAAAAATACTGAATATGAAATAATGAAATCCTATTGGTTGATGAACCTAGAGATTCACTCCCTAGGGTGAACCCAAGAATTTCTCAAACTTTATTATTCAATCATTTTATTTACCAAAACCAGTTCTAAATTTTCTAATAAAAAATTTGGTACCAATTTTAGTTTTCGTTTAAATATGCAAAGTGTAAGTGTATAAAGCTTATTTGGACGTTATGTATACTAATTTAAAAATTGGGTGGTCAATTTTATGTTGTCTTAATGTGGTCCACAACTAACCATACATACTAATTATTAGCCTAATCTAAATTGTAGTTGTCTTTTAAATATTGGGCATTTTTTATTATGTTGTAAAAAAAATAAATGTAAAAATTTCAAATTCTAAAATTAGTATAAGTTAATTTTCAATCATATATAATTTTTATTCACTGATAAGTTAGTAAAAATAATATCCAAATTAACCGAGTCCATACGTAATTCTAATTCTTTATCCAAAATTCCAATTATAATTATTTCTATATATATATGTATAAATCTTAGATTTTTCAAAACAATATGTTTTATATTTTAATTTATAAATTCACTCTGCACAAGGTGCAGATTTTATCCTAGTAAAAGAATTACAGTGAGAAGTTAAGGTAGCATCATAAAATAAATGCGAAGGCATGGTATGAGGGCACTGTGATAAAAAAAACCCATATATATTAAGGAGAAGTATTCCTAACAATGCATTCACACATATGTTTTTTGAATATGCTGACATGTGTTCACACCTTAAATTTTTTTAACTACACTGCAAACAATTTAATGTGTTCGCATTCTTTTTTTTTCAATGAGCTCATTTTTAGTTCATGCATTTTTTAACATTTGTAATAGTGAACTGAAATTAATTAAAATTCTCTTTGTACAACTACTGAATAACATCATTTTAAAAGAAATAAAGAAAAAAACATTAAAATTTACATCAACTAAAATGCTAAAATGTGAATGTTTTTAGAAAATGAAAATTTCATATCTTGCCGAACTTGGCTATGGTTGAAGTTTCTGTTCACAAAAACAAAAAAAAATTGTGATTGGTTATGAATTAAGAAAACTGAAATAAAAACACTACACCCAAAGTCTGATCTTTAGTTTAGCCAAGTATCGATTTTCTTTACAAATTTTCATTTCATACCAAGAATAGAAATATAATCAGATTACTAGAAAAAATCAAAAATCCGAAAGGTTTAAAAGGAAATAAAATTCGTGATATCGATTGAAAAAATAATTCAGGTGCTAAGTGAAGATATTACATTATTTTACACGCAACTCTATCTCCTTTCGCTCAATTGTATAGTGTTTTTACTATAGTTTCCAAGAATTTTTGATAAGAAAATACTTGTTATTAGTTATAGTCTACGTCAATTTTGCAACATGCCCAACAATATTGACACGACGTTCAACATATTTATTATTCTTAAAATATAGTCTAATGATTATGAATGTTAAATAAGCCAAGATATTTATTTTATATTTATTTTTCTTTATATTAGTAGAAGAAAGTAAGTATGGCAAATATATGGATTCGACAAACCGAACCAAACTAGATTTAAAAATAATATTAAACACAAACTAAAACTAATTAAGTAATTATATGGATCTAAAATTTTAATATCCAGATAACTAGACTCGAATCTCTTACAAACTAAACTATTTTGGATATCTAATTAATAATTATATACTTAAATATATTAATTATTTTAAATTTTATATCTATTAGATATTCAGAAATATGAAAATATATAATAATTAGCAACTTAATCACAAGTAAATATCTAAAAATAACAGTAAATGTTCAAAATACTGATAATATTTATTTGTTCTTATCCAAATATTTAAATTGAACTAAATTTTATGCAAATTTAAATATTTGGTCCTATATTATTCAAGTTTTATGTTTTATATTATTTTATGTTGGATTTTAAGGACTTAAGTATATTTGTATTTTTGTTGGACTTAAGTATATTTGTATTTTTGTTGAAATATGTAAATAAAATAGACATCCAGACTCGAATCTAAATTGTACCCGAAATGATTCTAACCAAATGTAAATTAAAATTTGTAAATATTAAAATAAAATTTAAATTTTTAATTCTAAAAATCTGAATCTGAATAAACTAATGAAATTCATATATATATGAATATTCATACGTAAAAATTATAAGATAAATATGTAAATACAGTGTATAATATATAATCACACAGTTCAGGTTACTACCTAGGAAGTTGTTATTTGCCAGATCAGATTAATGGTACCATAACCTGGTGATGGGGTCAGATACTAGCCTACGATGGAAAGCCGCCCCACTACAAGCTCATGCCAGTTAACTCATCAAGGTTAATTTAAACCGCACCTGGATGACAATAATTAAAGAGAATACTAGACTTTGACCTGCGTGACTGCGCGGATATATTATTATTTTGTAAAACCACAAATTTAATGAATATATATATATACATATTTTATATATTATTTTTTGGATAAAAAATTAGAACTGAAATTTCAAATGAAATTGTATTTTACCATATATTTAGATGATGTTACTATTTTAAGATATTTGAAATATATTAAGTAATCTATTTAATAGGATCTTTTAAAAAAAAATATTTATTATGTAACACAAAAAAAAATAAATAGTTCAGTCCATCTACAATAATTTTTTAAAGTCCATAATGCTTGGCATCTACTCTATTAATACATCTACTTTTTTACGTATTTGAGGTTAGTTGTTATTATTGTCGGTAAAATATGTTTATTTAAAAAAGTCTACATAGATATATATATTATTGTTGGTGAAATAATTATGAATTGTTTATTATATATATATATGTGTGGTGTGTGTGTCTTACTTATAATTAGACTAATTATAATATGTACGTATAATAGTATAGTAGTATGTAATTTTCTAATACACATGACATGTATACTATGTCATGGCAAGATTATTTTTAATTAGACAACTTATAATACTCATGTATAATAGTATAATAGGATATATTTTTCTAATACACAAAGATCATAGTTAAGAAATATATTAAATAAATATTATATATATGTACTATATCTACTCTATAAAATATTATGCTATGTGAAGGCAATATATGTTACGTACAAATATAAATCAATACAAATATAAATAACCAGCAAAAGTAGATGCTATTTTTAAGGGATAAATAAAATAAGGTTATATTGTTATACTTGATATTTATATTTATTAGGATTGTAGATAAATGGTCCTAGTTAGTAGACTACTTATAGGTAGATAAAAAAAAAATGACTCTATTTTAATATAGTAGATTGTAAATCACAATCCAAATCCATTTTAACACAGAAAAATAGAGATTGTTCGACGATATTAAAGTATATATTCTTTGTATATACCCTAATTGATATAGACATTTTAGTGGAAAAACGAAACTTAGTAGCGGAAGACCAATGTGAATCACGGAGCCGGAGACAGTGATGTTGCGTTATGATGTTTTAGAATGGAATTTTATCGTTTGTTTTAGGATATTTTTTGTTCGGGGTTTAACCGAAAATTCAATTGAATTGAGCTGATATACAAATGAGTTGGTATTCATATGCTTATTCTTATATTATTTTAGTAATTATTTTTCGAGTATTTGTGTTATAAGTGTTTTCATATCCAGGATGGGTGGTTTATGGGGTTGTTATTGTCTAAATTATAGATTGGTAATACTTTATTGTTAAATAGTGAATTGACATTTAAAAAAAAATATTTTTAAGATTTTTTAAAACTATACGAAGAAATATAGTTTAATGGATTGAAGAGAGAAAAGGGAAACGTATTGTTAAGGGGTTGTGTGGAATGTTTAGCGGTTAATATTTATTGTTAACATGTTGTTAACGAATTCATACGTGTTCGTATTTTTAATTTTTTTTTGTATGATTCAATCGGATGTTAACGTTATTAGCGATTTAATGACCATATGTAGCGGAACATAGGTATTTTGTTAATATACAACTCTAATATGGGAACGAAGAAGAAATAATTTTGTTATCAAAAAAGAAAATTTTCTTTTAATGTGCCATGACATGTTTTTGAAAATATATAATTGTAGTTTAATAATGGTATGATTTCTTATAATTTTATACATGTATGACTAAGATAGTTATTTTTTTTTGTATTTGTCTAAAATATTTTGTGGTAGTTTAAAAAATGGAAACGGTGGACTAAAAAGTTTAAAGTGGTAGATGTCTATATTCGAACACCATAAAAAAATGTAGTAGCTGGATTTTTAAATGATTGGGCTTTAAATTCGATGCCCCTTGAGTCTCAATTTAGGTCTGAAACTGGAATAACCGTTTACTCCCCTTTTTTTTTCTCTTCATCGTCTTCAGCAGTGTGACAAGCTCTTGCGGTTATTGGCCTGATTGCGTTTTTAGTGTGCCAGTTTATGAAATTATAGTTGTTTTATAGTGGCATAGAAGACGATTTACTCTTCGCAGTTAATGATGTCTCTGCCGCATTCCTTACTCAGTGAATCTCTGTTGATTCGGCGTTCTCGGAGCCTGCAATAAAAAGGTTTGAATTTGTTGTATGAGTTTGTTTCTGTTGTTATTAGTTCCATTTACTAAAACCCATACTGAATGATTTGGGGTTCTATATGTTAATTTGGTTGGTATGACTTATGTTTACCTTAACATAACAAAGAGACTCGAAAATTGCATGACGGATGCCGATGACGCTAGTTTTAGGAACTGGAAAAACAAAGAGAAACATTTTCTAGATGGTTAAAGCTAAGAGGAACCAATGAGTTTTGTGGAAATGCAGATAGGGTTCATCAAAGATGAGATTCATATATATATATGGTTTATAGAGGAGCTACAAATGAGGAACATTTATGGTTAAGCGATGTAAAATGGGAAGATGAAGAGTTCACAGGTGAAAACATAAATAGATTATGAACAGATACACAACGCATCTCTGTAACTCAGGCATGTCTGAGACGATGATGAAAGGAATCTTAACTCATGTTAAACGACAACGGTTAACAATATGAGAAAACTTTAACTGTTACAAACTTGAGAATTTTCTTCATATAACGTGATGAAATCCAGTTAAAAATGAAACCCATAATACACTTACATGTTCAACCCTTAAAGGAAGCAAAAAAGCAAGGATTTTTGACTTTTATAAATATATACTAGTGTCTGACTATCATTGTAAAAATCTTTTAGTTTAGTGATAAGAATGTTAACACTTGTATCTTAATAACTCAGATTTAAATCATGAATCTAACCTTTTCACATTTTTTTAAAATGAGATTCACCTAATCGGGGCCGACCCTGACCTAAAACTGGGAAAGCATCCGCTTTAGGCGCCAAAATAGGTTAAATATTTGTGGATATCATATTTACCAAATGTCTTTTATAGCCTAGTGGTTGTCTATCGTCTAGAAGAGTTAAAGGTGCCCAGTTCGAAACGATAGGGACACCAAATTTTGTTTTGTTTTAGGCAGTGATATATACTGGGCCAGGCCTGCACCTAGAGTTAAAGGTGCCCAGTTCAAAACGATAGGGACACCAAATTTTGTTTTGTTTTAGGCAGTGATATATACTGGGCCAGGCCTGCACCTAATGTTAAAGTGGCGCGACGGAAAGTCTATTATAAACTTAGCTCATATCATCATCATATAACCTTGATAATTTAAGGTTACGAATATTTATTTTGTTAACGTTTTCCGTCCACTAAAATCATTTAACTTAATGGGTTTGTCCCCAACCAAGAATAAACACAAAATCATATATTGTAAAGTATATTCTTTTTATCAAAATATCTCAAAGTATATAAATCAGTAGAATTGGTCATATTACATACCCCATCAAAGTTGTAAAAAACCATCCTGCATGTATGATGCTTAATAAACCAGTCAACTAAATTACTTTAAGCAATTCAGTAGCAACTCCAAGGAGAAGCTAAAAAAACATAGGTTTCCAACTTTTTTTTGTTTATATCAAATATCGGCTAAAATATTTAGTAAAACATTAAATAATTTAGTTGTTAATGAAAGACATGTTCAATTTTTAATTACAATAATATATTTTGTTATTAATCTTTTCCGCTCTATAAATATTTAGGACCGGCACTGAAACAATTACACAATACATTTCTTGGTTTTCAAAATGTAATGTAACAACAGTAAAACAAACAAAAGGAATTATATATCTCCAAAAGGTTTGAACGTTGAAACTCTTCGAAAGAGAGTGAAGTTTTATAAATATAAGTTTATTGTTTTAAATGCTTGTATATGAAATAATGTTCGCCAAATCCAAAGATAAAATTCTGTTATTTTCTTGCACTTGCACAATATTTTTCAGACAAGAAGAAAAACATTCATAATCTTTGTCTTAACCAGTGGTGGAACAATTCAATAATAACATATCACATGGAAAATTAGACCAAAAAAAAAGATTTATTCTTGGATTCACCCCCTAGGATGAACCTTTAGATTCACCAACCAATAGGATGATGTTATTTCATATTTGATATCTTTTAAAAAAAGAAATAAAATCTTGTTAAGTTATATTATGTTTGTAAACAAAAATAAATAAAATAATAATATTAAAAAAACGAAATTATTTTTAATAAAAAAACATTTTAACATTATATTATGTTTTTAAATTAAAAAGATAAAAATAAAATAAAAACAGTAATAATTGCAAAAAAAAACATTTTATTTTTTTTAATATATCATTAAAATGAAAACAAAATATTGTTACATTATATTAATTTTATTGATTTAATATTGAAAAATCGAAAAAATAAGAGAAAAATAAATAAAAAACAGTATAATTGGTTAGTATTAATTTTTTGATTTAATGTTTAAGATTTTTCCAAAGAGTTTATGATTTACCCAAGGGTTTAGGATTTAGGATTAGGGTTTAGGATTTAGTGTTTATGATTTACCCAAGGGTTTAGGGTTTAAGATTAAAGTTTAGGGTTTAGTGTTTTAGTGTTAAAATAATTATTTTAATTTTTTTTTATAAAAATTATCTACAAATTTATTATTTACCTAAGGGTGTAGGGTTTATGATTAGAGTTTAGGGTTTAGTGTTAAAATATTTTTTTAAATGATTTTCGTTTTTATTAATATTATTATTTATTATTTATTATTTATTTTGTTTTTTTATTTTTAAAGACATAATATAATTTAGCAAGATTTTGTTTCCTTTTTTAAAAGATATCAAATATGAAATAATGCAATCTTATTGGATGGTGAACCTAGAGGTTCACCCTATGGGGTGAACCTAAGAATAACTCAAAAAAAAAATATCGATGGAAAAATGGTTAACAAATTAAAAAAAAAAAAAAAAAGACTATTTTGAAGAAAGAGTTTGACTCGGTGTTCTTGACTTTTCAACACCTATATTTTTTTTTTTTTTTTCAACACCTATCTTTCTCACTCTTCAGGAAAAAAGCCGCCGCCCTCTCTTATAAATACGAAGTTACGAACCCACCACCACTTGTTCTCCCATTCATGCTTCTCATGATTTATTCTGCAACTTTTCAACTCTCTGATTTTTAAATAATCCTCAAATCCATCTGGCGAACATTATTTTGCTTGCTGAATTAAGGTAAAATAATTAACTCTGAAAGCGTTGCTGAAGTGATGCTTCCACGTCTTTATAAAATAATAATATATCCCCCCAATTTTAAAAATAAATCTGTCTTATTAACATTTTGATCATCTGTATTACAGATTCTGTAAGATAACCTCCAAAAGCTGCGATCTTTTCTCTCTGGGTTGTCAGCGTTTGAGCTAATTTAGCTAAAGTTTCGATCTTTCTTCATTGGGTTGTCGGAATTTCAGCTAAAGTTTCGATCTTTCCTCTCTGGGTTGTCGGAATTTGAGCTAACTTAGCTAAAGTTTCGATCTTTCCTTTGTGGGTCGTCGTAATTTGATCCGAAACCATGGGAAACTGTTTCGCCAAGAACAATGGATTGATGATAAAGGCTCAGCAAAACGGACAGACCAGATCAGTCGAAGTAGACCACCAAGATCCGCCTTCGTATACTCCATCGCAGCCGAGAAGCCAAACACCGGAGAAACCATCATCCGGAGCCAACCAACCACCTCCCTGGAGAATGGCGGCGCCATCAGCAAGCCCCAAAGCCTCTGTAAAGAGCAGTTCGATTCTAGAGAACGCTTACGAAGACGTGAAGCTCTTCTACACATTGGGGAAAGAGCTAGGCAGAGGACAGTTCGGGGTAACGTATCTCTGCACGGAGAATTCAACCGGGAAGAAGTACGCTTGCAAGTCGATATCGAAGAAGAAGCTGGTGACGAAAGCTGATAAGGATGATATGAGGAGAGAGATTCAGATAATGCAGCATTTGAGTGGGCAGCCTAATATTGTGGAGTTTAAAGGGGCTTATGAGGATGAGAAGGCTGTGAATTTGGTGATGGAGCTTTGTGCTGGTGGTGAGTTGTTTGATAGGATTATTGCCAAGGGGCATTATAGTGAGAGAGCGGCTGCTTCTGTTTGTAGACAGATTGTGAATGTTGTCAAGATTTGTCATTTTATGGGTGTGTTGCATAGAGACTTGAAGCCTGAGAATTTCTTGCTTTCTAGTAAAGATGACAAGGCTTTGATCAAGGCTACTGATTTTGGCTTGTCTGTCTTCATTGAAGAGGGTAAATATAAACATATTTCCTGATTTTCCGGTTTATTGATGGAGTTGATTGTTTCTAGGACACAGAAGTCATGGAACGTTAGTTTGTGTCTTGATGTTTTTTTCTTGTTTACAGGAAAAGTGTATAGAGATATAGTTGGGAGTGCATACTATGTTGCTCCTGAAGTCTTACGTCGTAGATACGGGAAAGAAGTTGATATATGGAGTGCTGGAATCATATTATACATTCTACTCAGTGGTGTGCCTCCGTTTTGGGCTGGTAAATATCTAATTTTTATTCATATGTTGCATAAGAACAGTTGATATATATATATACATGGTTGCTGCTTATTCATCTGTCTATTAATGGATATGTAGAAACCGAGAAAGGGATATTTGATGCTATATTGGAAGGCCATATCGACTTTGAAAGCGAGCCGTGGCCGTCAATCTCCAACAGTGCTAAAGATTTAGTCCGTAAAATGCTGACTGCTGATCCAAAAAGGAGGATCTCTGCTGCTGACGTTCTTGGTAATTGCCCTGTCAAGGATGGTTACATTATATGTTCCTTCTTGATCTTGAGACTTGGTTGATTGTTTTTGTGCAGAGCATCCATGGCTTAGAGAAGGTGGAGAAGCATCTGACAAGCCAATTGACAGCGCTGTTCTCTCAAGGATGAAACAGTTTAGAGCAATGAATAAGCTAAAGAAACTTGCTTTAAAGGTGACTTCCAAGTATGAAATGTGTGTTGCTTGTTCTTCTTTGTTGTGCTAAAGATTTAGATTGTAAAATAGGTAATAGCGGAGAATATTGATACGGAAGAGATCCAAGGATTGAAGGCGATGTTTGCTAACATAGACACAGACAACAGTGGCACAATCACGTATGAAGAACTGAAAGAAGGATTAGCCAAATTGGGATCCAAACTCACAGAAGCTGAAGTGAAGCAGCTCATGGATGCTGTAAGTTGATCTCATCTATTAATATTATTATTATTTTTAATTATGTTCCTCTATGAACTCATATTCCTGGGGTTGTGATTAGGCTGATGTTGATGGGAACGGGTCAATAGACTACATAGAGTTCATTACTGCAACTATGCATAGACACAGGCTTGAGAGTGATGAGAATCTTTACAAGGCCTTCCAGCATTTTGACAAAGACGGCAGCGGGTAAGTGAACCTTTTCTTCTCAGTTGATTTGTAAGAAGGCTCACCATCTTTTGTATGTATACACAGTTACATAACAATAGATGAGCTGGAAGTGGCACTGAAGGAATATGGAATGGGAGATGATGCAACAATCAAAGAGGTTCTCTCAGATGTTGACTCTGATAACGTAAGTTAAACATCCCTTCTCTTCTTTTTCAAGAAAGCTAGTCCAGAGTCCATAATGTTGTTTTGCTTGTCCTGATGCAGGATGGTAGAATCAACTATGAAGAGTTCTGTGCAATGATGAGAAGTGGAAATCCACAACAACAACAACCGAGGCTTTTCTAGGCCTGGATCCAAGTATCAAGAGAAGGAGACGGTTTGTATCTAATCCAGAGAGTCATGATTTGTATTAATTAATGTTTGTTCAGACAAAAGCCTCATAAAAACAGAAAGATACTCGGAACTCTCTCTGATTGCTTGTGATTTGCACTTTTCTTCTGTTTTGTCTATTCTTTGTGTGTTTTTGTACCAAGGCTGTTGTGCTATATAAGAGGGAGGTTTCATTTTTCCAAGATTATGATGTTTACAGTGTTTATTAACCTGATTTGAAACACAAACCAACTCCACTTCTCCGAGTCCGACAACAAGCTTTTTTCCTTTTTGACATTTGGTGCAACGACTGTCTTTTCCGTAAATGCAAAAAAAAAAACTAAAAGCTGCTTAAAAACATTTTTCATCACAAGGAAAATTAGGGGCAAAAACTTCATAATCATAAGAAATAAGAGAACAGCCATAATAGTTACTAGACCATGACCGGGCGGGTGTTTTATTTTCTTTTAATTTTTAGATTTATATTAAATGATGTATTTTGTAATAGTTACATGTAATTCATTGAGTTCTTTTTGTTTTTGTAATAACAATCAAATGTGTGAAAACATTTTTGTATTATATAAAGAAAGCTTGAAATGAACAATGATAGATTATATACGAAATATATTGATAAATTTAGTTAATTTAAAATTTGTTTGGAAATAAATTACTTTAAGTTAGTAATATATATGAAATAGATAAATAAATATAAAGTTTATAATTGTTAACAAAAATATAAATTTTGTAACATCAATTTATTTATTCATCTTATATGGAAATATAACATATTAAAATGTCCATTAAGATTTATAAAGAATAAACAAAAATCATATGTATAAAAAATATATACAAATTAGAAAGGTTTTAGTTTGGTTAAATTAGTTTGGTTAAATAGATACATCTCTAATTAATTATGATATGAAATTGGCCCATATATTTATAAGCCCATATGAAACAGTTTTTTTCCGGGAAAAGTCAAAAACTTTAACAACTTTTCTATTTTTTTCACTCTATCTCTCTTACAAAACTGTCGGTTCATCTCATCTCTCTCCATCTTCTTCGATCTATCTTCTTCGATCTCTCTCCATCTTCTTCGATCTGTCTTTTTTCTTTTCTATTTTTTTCACTCTATCTCTCTTACAAAACTGTCGGTTCATCTCATCTCTCTCTCTCTCTATCTTTTTCGATTTGTCTTTTAGTTTTAACGGAGAAGGACGAACAGAAGAACTATTCTGATCGTCAATGTCAAAGCAGTTCTGATAAAGCAATTATATCGAAGCTGTTAACTCCATCTGAAGAGCTAAAGCAATGGTATCAACAGTAACCCTAAATCAATCGTCATCTATCTATTTTGGTTCTGATGTATTGATAATAAAATACTTCTATGTCTTAAGTTTATATATATATATATATATATTGAACATGCAGATATTACTGTGATTTGCCGAAATTTTTAGAGCCAAAACTAATCAGATCTGGAATTAAAAAGATCCACCAAGGATTTCATCTCAAATATCTCTCCAGCTAATGTAGTCTTAATTTATTTTAAGATCAAATTTAAAATAGTTCCATATGTACCCACATCTGCAGGATCGATTAAGCTTACAAAAATTGTGATTTCCTATATTTTTTGCAGGTCGACTTCATCTCTATATCTTCGAGAATGGCATGAGAAGTTTTGAATTGGACTTCAGCTTTCATATGGTACTCGAAAGATAGACTTCAGGTTTGTCTCTTTTGTCAGCGGTAAAGAATATATGGCATTCTCTAAATTCGTAAGTGAGAGTTTGATCAGATTTTACATAATGAGTGGAGATATTTATGTATAGAATTAATATGCAGTTCTTAGGACAATGTTGACCTTATTAGGCAGAGGAATGTACAGTTAATTCGTCAACTTATGAGAAGAGTGCCGATCAGTAGCGTTTCTGAAGACAATTATTCTTCAGCTCCGAGTTTTGAATCTGCCTTCTCAAAAGGTGAATGCTTTTTCTCATTTACTCATAT
This sequence comes from Eruca vesicaria subsp. sativa, assembly GCA_932364175.1. Taxonomy (NCBI): domain Eukaryota; kingdom Viridiplantae; phylum Streptophyta; class Magnoliopsida; order Brassicales; family Brassicaceae; genus Eruca; species Eruca vesicaria. The sequence continues at coordinate 139,789 of CAKOAT010582931.1, forward strand.
GTATTCATGTGTTCTTTCAATTGGCTTGTGCTGTATCTTGAATTTCTTATGGTATGTGTTGGGTTTCTGTTTCTCTGACTTGAGTGGGTGATGAATGATGATTCAGCAGGTTACTTGCAGGTTCTACTGAGACAAACCTACTCGACAACACTGCATCATTATCTACAGCGACTGATACAACAGTCTGCAATATCTTTGAACAGTAAGTGTATTTTATTAAAACATGTCAAGAAAGTAATACAAATTAGGTTTGTTAGTGAAACGGATAGTTAGGATATGACCGGATGAAATTGTTTGATGAATGTTTATTGAAGTTTGTTCTTGTATGATGTCTGTGGTGATTGATTGTCATATAAAAATTAGTTTAGAAATAAATAGTACCTGATGTCTGTGGTGATTGGTTGTTATAATTATTAGAAAAAAGGTTTTCCATTTAAAACTTAACTTAAAAGAAAATACTAAGCAATAGTATATAGTTCCCAATAGACACATACACACGTCCAGAGAAAACAATAGGAAATTTAGAATCCACAAAAGAAAATATCAAATTTAAAACGACATGCAAAGTTTGATGTTGGGGCTTTCCACGCCCGCGAATGATAAATGATCTACACTTTAAGAACAGAAAATATTAGTACTTAATTCAAAGAACATTAGTCTTAAGAGTATGGTAACTAAATAACATACCTTCAAGGTTTGAATCACCCTCGTTTGTTTTCAAGGTCTTTGAAAACTTCTTTGAAAACCACATTCATAGTTTTCGCTGAGGTTTTCCATCTTTCCCTACAATCAAAATTTTCAGTCCTTTTATTGATGTGACTCTAGAAACTGCCACATATAGCTGTCCGTGTGAAAACACTGGTCTTGGTAGAAAGAGACCAACTTCGGATAGTGATTGCCCTTGACTTTTATTGATTGTCATTGCAAAAGCCACTGCCAAAGGCAATTGTCTACGGCGCATCTTAAAGGGTAACCTGGTGTCTGATGGTGAAATCAACAATCTTGGAATGTAAACAGTTTGCCCAACTTTTTCTCCAATTATGATCTTAGCCCCGACCATAAAATCCATAAGTTCAGTTATCTGAAGTTTTGTTCCATTCATTAAACCTGCAGTGGGCTCAATGTTTCGTAGAACCATGACAGGGCAACCTACCTTGAGCCGAAGATAATGGTTTGGCAAACCAGAAACCTTAATAGTATTCAGGAAATCAGCATCCAAAGCGTCGTTATTCACTGAACTTTTATCCGATGGATCAATACTATTTGCACTGAGATAGATCTTCTCTTCACCGGCAATATATGAATCCATTAGTTTGTTAATTAAGTAAATCGTCCATACAAAAAACATTAGAATAAAGAATGAAATTTCACCTTCAAGCTATTTACATGTAGTCATTAATTGTATTGACGTCTTCGTTAGTTGGACATAAGATTGCTCGTTGCTGAAAAAACTTAGGATCTTTGTTTACTTTAAGCTGGAGAGTATCACCATAAACAGCCTTGCTGATTGCTTTTATATGGTCGTCTGAGTCTAGGATCAAGAAGTTTGAAGGAATTTCGATTTCTGCTTCCCCATCATTTGGTTCATTGATCTTACCATCCCCAATATCTAATATCCACTGAGAAAACTCTTTAAGATCCGCTGCCTCCTCTGGCGCCAATGAACCAGATAACAATCGCATGTTCTTTGTGAGCTGTAGAACTCTGCAATGTTCCCATAAGTACGAAGAATTCAATGATGCCAACACAATTTCAGCTCTACCTACTCCATTGATAACAGGAAGTACTTGCCTAAAATCCCCTCTAAATACCACAACCTTTCCACCAAATGGGTTGTTGCTATCCTTTCCAATAATGCCAGACAAACTCTGGTCCAAAGTCTCGAAACAATGCTTGCTCATCATCGGTGCCTCATCCCATATAATGAGTGAAGACTCTTTAACTAAATTAGCTTGATCAGATGACATTGTACATGAGGAAAACTCATCTGGATTCAGAGGAATTCCAAAACGCGAATGGGCAGTCCGACCCCCTTGCAACAACAACGAAGCAATGCCACTTAATGCAACATTCAGAACTATATCTCCTTGACATCTAATAGCTGCAGATAGCAATTTCCAGAGAAAGGTTTTTCCAGTTCCACCGAATCCATAAACAAAAAACATTCCACCTTTTTCTTCATTCACGGCTGTAAGAATCTCATCATATATTTTCTTTTGCTCGCCTATCATCTTTGGAATGTCTCTTTCAAGAGTTTCTAACAATTCTTCTCTTGAATAGTTGCGCTCATCTAGTATCAACACATTTGAATCCTGACGCCTTGTCTTTGCAACCTTTGGCATTTTAGTGAATCTACCTAGAGAAGTACCATTACGCCTCAAAATACTGTCAATCTCTTGAAGAGCATACTTCGTTTTGTCCTCATCACTTAACAACAATCCTGCAATGAATATTAAGAAGTTAGACCTATATTAAACATAGATTCCGAAGAACAAAAAGGAGTATAATTACTTCATGCGAACCTGGTCTATTGAAATGGATTCTTCGGTTATATTCAATATCTTCTGAGAGTTGCTCCCATGTCTTCTCCCATACATCTTCTGGCGCTGTCAAAGTATTATTGAGCATCATTATCACAAAAATCTCTCGTAGCTCACTTGCTGTGCTAAAAAAACTTCTCTGTAAAATATCCTCAATGTACTCTTGATCATCATCTAATAAGCCTCTAGCAGAACATGCTTCCTTGTATCCAAGATAAAGAACTCCTTTATAGGTTTTGATGTCATCATAACTTGTAGGACCTTTAACGATGTTCAGTAGCACACGCAAATAATATGCATCTTCCTGGATCCGGGGAGCATAGTTAATCCTTCCAATGCTAAAACCTATTTTCCTTCTTATCCACTTCTTCTGCTTCTTGTTGTAGATGAAGAAGTTTGGTATCTGAGCATATGTTAAAGTTCTCGCAAGAGCATCAACTTTATTCAGCTCAAACCATGCCAAAAACATTGTATTTCCAATGAGCTTACGACTGAGAACATCTTGCATTTTATCTTTTCCCCTGAAGATAATTTTCTGGTTACCGGGTAGATGAAAAATAAGTTTCTCCACTGAAACAGATCGATAGTGAATAGGAAACTTGAAAATTCTCCAGGATCCTTCACATGCAGAAACTTATCTGTAAAAAGTTTAATAATCTCTGTTAGTAAAGAACTAAAGAATAGTTAAAATAAAAATAGATAGAACTAATAGTTATATACCTGCAAGCAAAAAAATCTTTTATTTCATTCTTTTTCTTTGAAACATCCCCATCTGTTGAACTTCCATCCACGTTTGTTTCCACACTTCCATCGACGTTCGTTTGGACATTTCCTTCCAAGTTAACATCGCTATCTGCCAATATACTCTCCACGATATGAGCAGAAGGTTCAACAGCCACTGTAACACGATCTACCCCTTTATTAATGTACTGAAATAAATACTTAATTGAACCAGCTTGGTTGCACCATTCCACATTGATGTGGGCTCGATAACGAAGAGATAGTTTCTTGTTGTAAGGAATGACATGTCGGTTATCACATTTGACACCATTCTTCTCAACAAAACAACCTGGTAGCTCCCTTCTCCTGTAAACTGGAAATCCATCTTTGTTAACTGTTGTCTGTTCAGAAAAGGATTTTGGGTATCCTTTTGAGCAGACTCCATTCTCCATGCATGTAGAATTCATATTAGCAGCTCCACATGGTCCATGAATCATCATATCTTTAACCACATCATAAAGTTCTGGTTCTTGCTCCTTATTAGGTATTTCTGCTGATATAATCCTGTCGATATCATCTGTACTCGGAAGCTTAGCTGTGGGATGCAAGAACAGCAGGATATGGGCGTGTGGTAGGCCACGTTTCTGAAACTCTATAGTGTACATAGCAGCAAAAAAAGAAAAACCAGTAACCAACAAACGCTTAAAACCAAGGATCAACAAACGCAAAAAAAAGCTAGTAACCAACAAACGCTTACATGCCACAGTCTTGCCAAGAAGGTGTTTTTTGGTTAAATCTTCCATTAAAGAATCAAGTTTGAGCTTGAAGATCCTACAAATTATGTCTGGTCTATCATCCACCTTCAACTTCCTTTTCTTAATATATCTTGTGATCTCTAGCCATTTAGGATTGCAAGTATAGGTGATGAAGAGATCAGGGAATCCAAAATGCTTAGATATGGTCATAGCATCCAAGTAATTATTTTCATATATCTAGGACTCCCAGTGAAAGATGCTGGCAAGATGAATTCCTGTCCTTGCTCACTCATATCGATCTTTCCAGCATTTTCAGACTCCTTTATTGAGTCAAACTATCCGATCTTAGAGTAGATTGATTGAACTTCAGATAGCGTAGACGGTTAGACTCAATAGTAGTGTAACCATCAACCAGGAATTGCTAAAAAAGTCGCCTACCATGTAGAAGACTATGTGATTCGTTTTCACGTTCATGCAGACGGAAAGCAAAGAATTGTCTCATGCTGATATTAGGCTTCTTGAGCTTTTTCGTTGCTGCTGTGACTCCTTTCTTAATACCTAATCTGAATCCATCTTCGCCATATGTAAACAACAGAGGATACTGAAGTGCTAGATAGGAAGCATGAATTTCATTTATCCTCTTTAGATTTCCTGTTTTTTGCTGAAGGACAATATCTCTGTTATCCATGTCGAGATTAAAATCCCCAGGAATGAGTGCAGCAACTTCAGATGCAGTGGGGTATCATATAACCTTCCATCATGTACACGGTAACTAACAATCCGCATATGAAATGCATCCTCTGGATCAGTCACAAAATGATCTTTAGCTGATCTAAATTGCTTCACATAAGGGTTGACTTCATACAACATCTTCATCAACATCTCAATTATTTCTGGTTTCAGCTTATCTTTCTTCTTTGTTTTGAAATTTCCTTTTCCAGAGCTGTAAATTATGGAACAATCGTTAGAAACAGTAGAACAAAGTGATGTATAAGAATATGTAATAATGCATAAAATACCTCAAACAATTTTTTCTATTCTCAACTTCATTTTCAGTGTCAACTATATATAGCTGGCCGAACTTTGCATCTTTACCCTCATTAGGAAATAATCCCCCCCCCCCCCATTAGATGATAATTTTCACCTTGTAGTTGAAACATAGAAGGTCCAAGACCTTTTGGAGCTGATCTGTCAACTTTTCCTCCAAGTGAAGTAAAGGAAAACACCATGTTGTAAGGTCTCATATTATTCTGGAAATGCTTACTTAATTTATCCTCTCCTTCCATCAGCCTTTTCATTACACTTGGTGGTTCTTTGAGTAATAGAAGTTGAACTTGACCTTTCATGCAACATAATGAAAATGTAGGATTCTGAGCATTTTTACGCTTGTTTAAGCGTTCTCCGTACCACATAATAGCACCACAATACGAGCATTTGTATGTAGGATCTTCTTCATCAATATATCCTATGTAATAGTCAAAGGAAAGGATTAGTATTTAACATAGTAAAATTTGTACAGAGCTATGTAGTTACTAATTAAATACCTTCTTCCTTTGATTTTGTCACTTTAATAGTAGACTTCGAAAGACGTTTCTTACATAGCCATAACTCGGTCCATCGAAAAGGGTGGTGGTTTATAATGGTCCGTAGATGGTGTAGCATGAGCATATTTATTAATGGAATCAGTATCCAGTTCCTCGTTTTCAGAATCTGTGCTTTCTTGAGAACTACAATCGAAATCAAGATGATCATCTTCATCATAGTTTCCTAAATAATATTCCAAAGAACAAATTTAAACTCAAATTATTAGGAGAGATAAATTTTAAAATCAAATAATAATCTAATTTATTTTTACTGACCACCAAGGAAATCATCTTCTAATGCTATCTCTTTTCAGGTGCATTGTGGGACGGGTCCAAGGGTATACCATCGTCTAGAGCAGCTAAAGAAGTCGAAATATTGGTTATGTTATTCAAGGCAGAACGTGGTAAGATTTGTGATCGCTTTGAATGTTTGTTTTTAACTGAGCTTTGATTCGAGATAGCGTTTATTGAAGCTACAAAATTGAAACAGACATTTACAGTTAGATAAATGTCTGCAAATTTTAAAATCTCTTTAGCTTAGCATGGGGATAGGTGTTACTTACAATGTAGAGATGTCAAACAACTCATGTTCAATGGTGACTGTGAGGTTGGTTTTGACATCAAATCCACACCTTTAACGGCAAATAAATTTGTCAGAGTCGCAATAAGCCATTTAGTTAAACTGTTTGATGAATTTAAAAAATTAGTAAACATGTCTTACCAAATAGGCAAACAGTTTTAGGAGTTGTAGTTTCTGGTCGATTGATGCTGTCATGAACTGGAGATGGTATTGAAGAGGGTGAGGAACCAATCTCATGAAAAACCCTGCTGAAAATTGATCTCAATGGAACAGAAGAAGTTGAAACAATGTCATTCTGATCAACGTTCATGTCAACGCTAATTAGATTATCCATTTGACCAATAGTGGAATTAGGGCGCATGTTCTCCTTTCCATCACCATTAGCTTTGGCTCGTTTTCTTTTCACGAGTTTTGTTTGATATTCAGAATTTTGGTCTCTGAATATTTCAAATGAAAAGAGTTCTTTTGTCTGGTTTGTATGAGGATTCACGTAATATCATATCCCCTAAATTATAGCATGTTGTTATGGTGATTAGCAACATATGGAAAATGAATAAGATAATAAACAGTTGTAATCTGTTAAAATATAGTTTTTGGTAAGAAAATATTTATGTTTACTGGAGTGAGGTATACCTTTTTCTAATAGAGATTGTGATCTCGACTATTGTTCAAAAAACATTATAAAATATGTTAAAATAAAGTTTTTGGTAAGTAAATATTTTTATTTATTGGAATGAGGTATATATTTCCTAATAGAGATTGTGATCTCGACTATTGTTGAAGAAACATTATAAAATATGACTAAAAGATTATTTTTACGATGAAAACTATATTATTTATATGATACTATAACGTCTCATCACATCTCATCACATTGGTTTAAATACAGGCATAGTTGGGAGTTTACAGAATGATGGAATTCGGAAATTGAAGCACATTGTACGTCCATCTCTTATTACTCCTTTAGGTAAACATTACTTCCCTATGAATCTTTCTAGTTTATAATAGAAATGATCGTATGGTTGTAGAGAACTTAGATTGATAGGTTGTCTCGTTAAGATTATGGCAAAAGGTAGATTTTTTGTGTATGAGACTTGGTTTTGTTTAAACTTTTTAATTGATTATTCAAACTACTAAATCAAAAGAAAACAAATAGTTCACCCAAATAAAAAGAAAGCTCAACCGAACAGCACAATTTTAAAAAAACCAAGATTAAATAAAAATCCAAAACAAAGCAAACAAAAGGATCAAAACATTGCAAAAAAAACAACACGTGAGACTAAAACCATCTGACTAATCGGTCTTAGTCTTTTCGAGCTTGACTGGGGTGAGGCAAATCTTCTTTGAAGTTGAATTCATATCTGGTAGATCTGCGTCATTTTCGTTTCTTTTAGAGAGAGGTGTCGAACAATCTGATGAAGATTGAGTGTTTTCTTTCATAGAGGTAACCTGTTAGAGTATACACATGTAAAAATATTGGTTAAACATAAACAACTCAAAGTAAATATTAAGAAACATTCAAAACAACAAATCGAGCAATGTTACCCCTCCAGATGCCACACTGGAGGAACCACCTTCCATGAGGCTTAGTGGCTCGGGTTTATATTCAATTTTCTGAATGATATCACCAGACCAGACCTGCGAAACTTTATAGATATCTGCTGCATCTGAGCTAGTAGTTGTTCCAAAACAGAAAGACTTTCCCTCTACAGCAAGAATAGCTTCTGGTAAAAGCTCGGGATTTTCACTCTGTAAAAACGAAAATATAATAGTTAAACCGCATGTGTAATATGAAAATAATATAACCAACCATAATGTAACTTACCTCCTCATATGAACCATCCCATAGATCTACAGCTCCACAACCAACGATGCTTTTAGCAACAATCTCAAGCATCATTAGTTTACATGTTCCAGAGTCATCTTCAGCAATCATATGAAGTTTGAATCTAAAATGTTACATATAAATAAGGTTAAAGACAAAATACATATGGATGCAAAACCAAGATTAAGAAAGTGAAACAAACTTACTTTGGTTCAACATTAGTAACATTGCAACGACACTTACGACAAGAAAATAAGGGTCTGTCTGTTTTGTTACCCTTTCCAGTTATTCTAGTGGTACCATGGAAACATCTCTTACATGCAAAATAGAACCAAGCCAGACTGTATAAATAGCCTTAATTGAACAGATGATCTTAGTCTTCTCTAGATACAGAATTTAAAAGCATTTATCAATTAAAAAACATATGTTCGAATTGGATGATCTCAATTTATATACGATACAGAATATCTTTTTGAGATAACCTCAATGTCATCATCAAGTTCAGAGATCCTTGTGATCCCAATATCATTCCAATCATCTGCAACATTTATGATTTCTCTTTTTTCATCCTTCTTGCTAACGATAGCAAGAGGTAGAGAATCATGTTATAGGCTGAAATTATATAAGCTTTTGTAAGTAATACTTAGATAACAACAATCATTAAATTTATATAAATCATAAAATATAAATTTACCTTTTTCTGAATTCCACAGCCTCAGCAACTGTTGGGTTCATATCCAAGAGGGATGCATAAAATGCATTAGTAATTTGAATCACACCTAATATATCAACAAACACATAATTAGCATATCTCTATTATACAAAATAATATATAGTTAAAATGATATATTACCTCGAAAAGTGTTGATTTTGGCAAACCTTAATAACCAAACTGTATTTGTAAAATCTGCTTCATGTAGAGCATTTTCGACTTGCTCAGCATAAGATCCCCAAAGACAAAAAAGCCAAATTGTTACCACTGACAAAAAAGATTATAAAAGTCATCACCTTATCACATAAGTAAATACTCTATTTGAGTCAACATTATAGGTCAGGTACCTGAGGTCTCTCATGCGAAACTGGACTCTCTTTTGGTCCTCATCTTTGACTTGAATTATTTGAACATCAGAAAATTCATAAGGTTGAGCAATAATGTCTAAGATACATCAAAGAAACATTTTTGTTAGTTAATACATCAATTAAACATGAAGCTTATAATATGAGAAAAATATTAAAAAAACATACCAATGAGAATGTTAACATCTTGACTTCCCTTTGAAATTTTATCATAATCAGCTAAAGTCAAAAATATGTTATCATCATGATGGTCGGATCGGCTGTAAACTGTTTCACCGGTGATAGTCATCTTATATTGATTATTTGTTGGTCGGAATTTCCCTTTACCCACACCGGATACCTTAAAGTTTTCAATCACAGACCACTCACCAATACGAAGGTTACGCTCAGTTCAAAACATGTGTGATCTGCTGCATGACGCATGGATTTTAACACCCTGAAAAGAAAAGAAAAAATTGATTAGAAACTCAAAGTATAAACAACATTTAAACTAAGGGGTAGAACTTACAGTCTCATCAGCCAAAACCATTTCGAGTGTTTGATCATTAGCATAGGGAGGGGTTAATTTCCATGACTGAATCAGCTTTATCTGCACACGCGACTTACTGCACCTTGGCTTGACATTGTTTAGCAAAGTAATACTTTTGTTTGTCGACATTAGAAACTTCAAGGAGCAAAGAAAATATATGCTTAGGAACTGTTGAGGTGATTTAGAATATTAATGCAGTGTAAACTATATATACAACGTGAACCTAAAACCCTAATAAAGAGAATATACCTAAACATATTGTCCAGAGAAAATCTCGTTATTTAATACCATATCATATATAGTTTCCAAAATATAGTCTTCTATACATAAACACATGCAATTGATTGGAGAGTAAATATTCAAAAATATCCTATAATTACTGTTCGACTCTTCCGCAAGCCAAGGAAATAATAATAGATATGCTATAAATTTATTTAATTTATTATTCAACTAATTTTAGAAGTTTGCGAGAATATATGATACAGTTTCCAATTTGTATATGTATGTTTAATATTTCAGAGTGATTATACGTGAGAACTTATTGTCAGCAAAGATTTTCGGTTGGAATATTCCGCAAGCCAAGATTTTCTGTTGAACTTATTGATACAGTTTCCGTTTGTTATATGTGTGTTTAATATTTGAGTGATTATATGTTAGAACTTATTGTCAGCAAAGATTTTCTGTTTAGATATTGATTTCATTGATTTGGCTAACGAAAAAAAACTATATAATAACTTTCTTGTATATTATTAATTTGGTTCGGCTTCCTTATTAATTTGGTTCATATGATTTTAGTTGTTTGTAAAAAACTTATGAATCATCCATTGGTATATAAAGAGGTTTACCAAGCTGTACGTGAAGATGTGTGGAGAAGAAAGTTCTTAATAATATTACTCTTGATGATATTTGATTAATAGAAGTGCAGGTGGATGAGAATGGTTTTATAACTGGAAGATGAAGTTTACGTAAATTTCGTTTTTGATACATATATATGATTATGATTAAGGAAGTGAAGTTGTTGTTTCCATTTTTGAAGGGAGAATCAGACAGACAAAACATGCATTTAATTATCGGAAAAGACAAAGCATTGTTTTAGGAATGATAAAAATAGTTTCAGTGGCATTCCATTCTAAATAACACTGAAAACTAAGAGACATTTCAATAGGGTACTTCTATTTTAATAATAAAGATATGATACATGCACCTATGATGTTTTTATAATATGGTGTATTTTTCACTAACTTTATATATATATATATATATGTGTGTGTGTGTGGATCAACAAGATGTCTACTCATCCTATATGAAATTGCTATTCGAATTTTAGAATGTAGTACGCAAATTAGATATATGTTATTATATTAAACAATCCAACTTAAGATGTATATACGTTTAATATCTACGTCGTTAAATACATGTGGTGTATAGGGTTCACACTCTTATCATCAGTTGGAGTAGCGGTTCTGGGTACAAGCAAATGAAATATGTGTTTTGGGCCTATTTTGAATATGTAATAATTTGATCTTATTTTGAATAAATATCTTTAGTAGCGTAGATGGTTTTCTTGTTAGGGTTTATACGTTTGTGTTGCTGAGTTCGAATACGTTAGTTTTTTTTTTTTTTTGCTTTTTGCCCAATTTATATCAGGCCCGGTCCTGAGTTACAAATGTCATGGTTCTTTAGCACGATCCCAAACCGTAAAAGAATTATCTATTAGTAATATATATGGAATGGAAACACTCTGGACATGTGGTTGGTGACGTCGTCACCTACTTCCACTCAGTTGACAAACCACATACGAGACAATTCCATCAAATCATATCCGAGATAATTACTTCATTCGTTATCCTATTTAGATGAGCATAAACTTAATTGTGGCTGGATTTTGAATATTTGAATATCAGGCTCATTTACCCTTGGATCATCAGTATCAATGATTTTTCAACATAAAACCCTTACATCTTATATTGGTACTTAGTTTTGTTTCCTCCAAAAACTAAAAATTATGTTAAAGTTCTTACATGAAAGATTTTGACATGAGTACTCTCACTAATATTAATATAATTTATCTTTATACCGTGAGAGATTTCACCTTGAGAAATCTCTAATATGGATTTTTAGTCCAACCATTTGTCCCTGAATTCGAAATCTGAGCCAAAGGTACATGAATTGTTACCGATCCAAAATACATGAACAAATCTTATAAGAATGATATTTCAGCTATCAAATATTATCTAAATTCGGCTTTAATTCGAACATGTACCAAAAAATCAGATTTGAAGATTTAAATTTGCATATGAAATGGATAATTCAAAACTCAAATAAGTACCTAAAATATTTATCTTCATATTTGGTCGTAAAAATATATAAATAAAAACAACTATTAAACAAATGAAAAATTAGTAAGGATCCAAAATTAATATTATAAAAATTAATAAAAGTTACATGAATCTAAGATATTATTAACCAAACTGATCTCAACATATATAAAACCTAAATAAGGTTTAGAAAGTTGAATCTGAAAACAGAAAAACCTCAAATTAAACTTGAACTGGTACCGAACTTCATAGATCTCTTTTTACATATTATTTTGTTTGACAAAAATTAATTTTTTTGGAAAATAATTGTTTCATAAAGATGATTTTTGTGTTTTCTATAAATCTTTGTAATTTAATAAATAGTAATTTTATACAAATTATAATTTTTTTATTGATTTAATTTATTAAAATTGATATTCACAGAAAGTAATGTACTTACAATTTAATATGTTTTTTTATATGAAAAAGAATTATATTTGTGGAAGCGTATAAAGTTTTGTTTGTTAATGATTCGTAGAAATGATGGGCCGTGAGTGGATGACTTGTTTAAAGACCGTTGACGCAAAAAGGCGTGCCGATTCCACGCGCTCACCACCAAACACTCTTAATAAAATTTCATAAAATCAAGTCGTCTCTTTCACAACTCAGATCAATTCACCACGATCCATCGCTTTCTTCATAAACCTTCCTTCCTTCATTCCCACATTTCCCGGAAATTAAAAAAAGCTAGAGAAAATGCATGATTTCTGCTTCACAATCCCCTACGGGATGCTCCTAATCGGCGGTGGGTTCATCGGGTACATGAAGAAAGGAAGTATTACGTCTTTCGCCGGAGGTGCTGGCACTGGCTTATTACTCATCCTCGCTGGATATCTAAGTCTCAAGGCTTTCGAGAAGAAGAAGACTTCCTCTATCGCTGTTATTCTTCAGACAGGTTCTTCTTTTGTCTCTCTCTCTCTTCATGTTTCGAACCCTTTTGTCTGTTTCATATGATTTTGATTGTTTGACTTGTCAATTACGGAACGAACTGTTTGATTTGGTTTCTTATCTTAATTTTACGATCTGGATCTGAAAAATTGTAATTCGGCTACATGATGATCTTATCTAAGAGAACCTTTTGCCAAGGGAGTTATCATGAATTTTGAGTTAGTTGGAACTAATATTTCTATTTGAAAAAATAAAAGTTTTGAGCTGATTACTTCAAGAAAATAAAAATTTTAGCCAGGTGCATGTGACCTTTTAGTAGCCACTGCATGTGATGATGCTAGACTTGATTAACACCAAAGTTTTGCTGTGTTTAGATCTTCAAATGTAGCAATATTTAAATCTGTTTGTTAGTTTTTTTTGTTCCATTAACGTAGTGTTGTCTCTCTTCAAACAATCTGCAAATGAATATTCAAATGTAAAACTTTAAGGATATATTCGGTTACAAGAATAAGAATAATCGAAGGGGCCTTATCTTGTTAATTCTTGCTATTCATTGACACTGCAACCGTCTCAAAGAACATTACAAATAATACTGAAACTAATCTGAATGTTTTTTTTTTTTAATACAGTAATCGCAGCTGCTCTCACACTAGTCATGGGACAGCGTTACTTCCTCACTCAAAAGATTATGCCCGCTGGTTTGGTTGCTGGAATCAGGTAAAGGAAGTTTTGATTGTTATTTCTCTTTGTTTGCATCCAAGAGTTGGTGTTTTTAGAGATTCTACTCCATTGACTTCTAACCATTAGAACCATATCTGTATTGCAGTGCTCTCATGACCTCTTTTTACGTATACAAGATCGCTACTGGTGGCAATAAAATCTCATTAAAAGCTGCTGAGTGATGATGGTTATGCAAATCTGGTGTTATTCGTGGATGCAGATTATACTCTCCATTGTTAAACTTGTCGATTAGAAATCTCTTGTGTGTTTCTGAGATTAGTTTGTATGAGTTGAAGAACTTTCATGTTGTCTTGTGTGTGTTTCTGAGAACAGTTTCTTGTCATCTGTTACCCACAAATTTTTTGTGGCCATGATTTATATGAAGATATCTTGTCATTTGCAACAAATTAGAAATCTTGAACTGATTTTAATCATTCTTAAAAGCATTCACTGATTAAACAGGAGACAGGCTATGCAAGGGAAACTAAAGCTACAGCTTCCATCAGTGGAGGTAACACGGTTTCAGAAAATGTTCTTTTCAGATGCTGTAAGATTCTTTAACCAGATTGACAAGTTGGTCACTCGTTAGGTAAGTTCTTTGGTCCTATTTTCCACAAAAAACGGCATAATTCTCACAAATTTAGAAACAAAGTGGAGTTAATGCTACTGCAGAATCTGATTACCGTTTCTAGCTAAAGTTTCTATTCTAAGAACATAGTAGTTTGTGTACATTATTGCTGAACGTTGAGCCCAAAAAACAAACATTATTGCTAATCATCTCATGGCCACACTTAAATTCACTTCTTGTTCACTCCCATCTTCATCAGAACCAAACACTAAAAAACAGTCTTCATCAGCATGGTATTCCCTAGAATGTTTTTCCTGATTCTGATCTTACACATTGTTTCAGCAAGTTCTTGGCAGACATTGAGTGGTTAGACACTGAGAGTTACTTTCATTTTTTTAAACATGATTTGTCATGATGTATTTACACTTTCTTGTTTTGGCAGGGACACCTCCGGTTGTGATTGCTAGAGGCGGGTTCTCTGGTGTGTTTCCAGATTCAAGTAGTAAAGCATCTGAGCTGGTAAGTGTGACAACTTCACTAGACGTAGCTCTTTGGTGTTATCTTCAACTAACAAAGGATGGTGTCGGAATCTGCTTCCCTAATCTGAATCTCTACAACCAGGGTCCTATTCAAATTATATTATGGTCCTCTCCAAAAAAAAGTTAACTATATATTTAATGATGTAATAAAAATAATTTTAAAGTTAATATCTTTATATATATATATATATATATATTTGTAGTTTTCTTCAAATTATAAACTATAAATTTAAAAAGAATGTATAAAAGTTTGATATTTTAAACCATATGTATCTACTCTATTAAAATAGAGTCATTTAAATTTGGACTCTTTCTAGAATGTTACAACTTTTATCTACTGATATAAGTTGTCATTTAAATTTGGACTCTTTCTAGAATGTTACATATAATACAAGTCATATAGTTGATTGAACCACATTACTTAAATTGAACCGGCAGTTATTTATGCAATAGAGTTTTGGACTTACTTTTGTATTTATGACAAATTATATAGTTTGAGTTTTGGGCTTAATATTAAAGAGAAACTCCAAAAAAACATTGAATAAATGTTCTACCTTAATTGATCAAAAAATCAATTACTATTTTAAGGCCCAAAAGTATTTAATATTTTAAGAAAACAAAATTATATATTATTAATCACTTATTTAAATCATGTACTTTAAAATATGTTAATATTTTTTTATTTTAAATAACAATCACTCTGTCTTGATAAATTTCAATGGTAACTTTGATAATAGTTTTTTTTCTCTTAAATAATTTACTGTTTAAAAAAAAAAAGTAAAGCAAAACTAAAAACCAAAACCAAAAACTGAAAAAACGCATGTTATATTTTTTCTTTTGTTTTGTTTATTTACAAATAAACTATTGCCATTTTTTAAAATAAAAATTGTAATCTTTTCAGTTTTATATTAGGTGTTCGATTTTTGGGATTTGTTTGTTGGTAATTATGAGTTCAAACTAACTCAGCGGATCTAAAAGCTAAATACTCAAACCAAAAGCTGAAAATCAAAACTGGAAACTTAAAAATTAAAAACCAAAAACCAAAATCTAAAACCCAATCTAAAAATAAAAACTAAAACTAAAAACTAATGCAAAACAATCATCATCACAAATTTTGGATTACTGATTTTATACCAAAACATACTTTAAATAAAGACAAAACCTAATTATATAAATTTTTAATCAAAAAAAATTTCCGCGCTTTCAAGCGCGGGTCAAAATCTAGTTTATTTTAAAAAAAAAATCTTAATTTTTATTTTTAAATTTGGACCCTGTTCGACCGCTCCAGAAGAACATGCTGTTAGACGGCCCTGCTACAACGATTCTGATGTTAATGTGGTTTACCCGAATAAGAAAGAACGGTTCTCAGTCGATTTCACATGGAAAGATCTCTCTGATGTGAACTGTAAGTGTACTTACTACCTTGTTTCATTTGAACCCTCTTCTTTCCCCAGTGAAGCTTTCTGACACTAACTCTAGTTTCTCCTTCAAACAATAGTCCAGAATGTTAGATCACGATCATATCTACCAGCTTTGACTGCTGAAAATTTAGCAGAACTAGGAGTTCCAGGCATCTGGTTAAATATTGACCTGCCTAGCTATAAACCATCCCCAACTCATCTTTATTTTATTTTATAATTGGATTTTTTAAAAATAAAGATGTGTTGGGGTCAAAATCGGTTACGAAAAAATCAACGATCAAAATTTTCAGCGTAGTTAAGAATAAGTTTTAGAAATACAAAAAAAAACGTCAAGAAGAATTCTAAGAACTTTCCGAACAAAGGAATTCCGCAAACTTTACAATCGTCATCTTGGAGATCATCGGAAAATCTGCTATTGTCCAAACGTCCAAAGTCCCCAAAACGATGATCTCGGAATCAAACGTCTGCGATTACTTCTCCAGACATTCTCCAAGAAGATCTCGGGTCAAGGAAAGCGAGAAACAATCAAGATCGAACAACCAACCAGCTCGCCACCAGGCGAGCTGACCATCCTTGACCAGCTCGCCAACAGGCGAGCTGGCCATCCCTGACGAGCTCGCCTGTTGGCGAGCTGAACCAAACCATCTATTACCCCTCGACTCGATCATATTCTGAACCGTGATCGGAACATCTCTCGTTTCGTCTCAATCCGTCTTACCGTTGAAGTTTTACGATAAAAACCGTAAAAGGTTTGTTTTCTTGTAAAACCTCGAGTAAATCGTATAAAACGACAACAGTTAAACGAAACACCGAACATTGCCAAACTATACTATTAACTCGAGATATTTTATAAAAAACTGCCAAAGACTTTTTTTCTCGTAAAACCTCGAGTAAATCATATAAAACGGCAACGGTTAAACGAAACACCGGACATTGCCAAACTATACGATTGACTCGAGATGTTTTATAAAAATAGCATTGTATCAGAAAACGATTTCATCTAAAGTCGTAAAACGGCTAAATTGCAAAACAGCTCGGAAATTCCTAAAATGCGATAAAGGCCTACTCACGACTTTAGACAAGATTCAACGCAAAGATATAAATAAAAAATTTTTCGAGAAAATCAATAAAAGTTTCCTCTTGCGGTTAGAACCATGGCGTTCTTGTTGGCTTATCTATCTCGGTTCAGTGTAATTAAGTGCTTGTACGTGATTTCAACTGCAGTATCTGCCAGCATAATCTATGAAATACAATGTTTAATATATATCATTCTTCTTTTAAGTTTTTTTTGTAAGATATCTGAAATATTCAAATTTAGAAGAGGATATTAATAGGAATATGGAAAATGGATAAACATATCTATAAATCCCACAAAACCAAATATAGTTTTATTTGATCTTAATTCTCTTCCAACGGATTTTTCACCAAAAATTACC
Source organism: Eruca vesicaria subsp. sativa (assembly GCA_932364175.1). Classification (NCBI taxonomy): domain Eukaryota; kingdom Viridiplantae; phylum Streptophyta; class Magnoliopsida; order Brassicales; family Brassicaceae; genus Eruca; species Eruca vesicaria. Next base: position 157,327 of record CAKOAT010582931.1, read on the forward strand.
ATTCTATTTCTCTTTTTTTCCAAGAGAAAGTAAACATACAAAAACAATCAAACAAACATAAGGATGGGTTCTTAGTACCAAAATTGATTTCTCATATTATTTTTTTTTGTTCCTTCTTCTTTTGAGGCCAAAAGAGACCAGATTCATTTTTGGTTTCTTCAAAGGCCAAACCTTTTTTTCTCAGCAAACCTTTTTGCCATCTTACACAAAAAGAAAAAAAAAACATCTTGTTCGTCTGAGAATTATCTCTATCCTTTTTGGATTTGAGGTTCAAGAACATTCATGAACTTCAAGTTATCTATCATCTTCTTGTAGTAATAATCCAGGAAGGTACATATAAAGGCATACATTACAAAATGAAAATGAATTGCTTGTTCTGTTGTATGTCCGAGAGAAAATTTACCAGACGATCATCATCAAGACAAAGCATCAGAAACTGCATTGATGCAAACAACACTCTTTCTCGATTTGACAACATCACTTATAAAACAGGTCCCAATTTTTTTTTAATCATATTTATAAATATATATTATCAGATTTTGTAAAGCTTTTCTATCTAAAACAAGCTGACATATACTTGTAGATAGTAGTAGGCGAAGATACATATCAGAGGAGATATCAAAACTCGGGAAAGGGAGCATAAGTGCTCAGATCTTTACATTCCAAGAACTCTGCGCCGCCACCAAGAACTTTAACCCTGAGAATCAGCTAGGTGAAGGTGGTTTCGGAAGGGTCTACAAAGGGCACATAGAAACTCCAGAAAAGGTATACTTCCATTATTCCTGACACATGGCCGGCATAGACATTTCTTAAAGAACTTTCATTAAAAAGTCAAAATTTTGGGGTCTATAACTATGTAAAAAACCTCTAAAATTTTTGGTGGCAGAAAGTCAGAAACTAATGTTTCATAGGGCTATGCCCAGATCCGGCTCTGCCCTGACAACATCTCCTTCGTATTCTTGTTCAGCGGTTTGATTATTTATGATTCTTGCATGTATTATCTAGGTAGTTGCGGTTAAGCAGCTAGACAGAAATGGCTACCAAGGGAACAGAGAGTTTCTTGTGGAAGTCATGATGCTGAGTCTCTTACATCATCAAAACCTTGTCAACTTGGTTGGATATTGCGTAGACGGTGATCAACGGATTCTTGTCTATGAATATATGCCAAATGGCTCATTAGATGATCATCTTCTAGGTATTATTTTTTTATTTTTTATTTATTTGTTTTAGTAATCGAATATCATGACCAATCAAAGTGTTCCAGACTAGAGACTGAGCATTATATATTGAGTAGACGAGTATTATAATAATATATTGCGTAGACGGTGACCAACGGATTCTTGTCTATGAATATATACATCTTAACATTACAAAACATCATTATCTATAGTCTTTCTTTATTAAATTACCTTTTGTTATTTCAGACTTGGAGCTGACCAAGAGGAAACCGTTGGATTGGGACACAAGGATGAAAGTGGCAGCAGGAGCAGCGAGAGGGCTTGAGTATCTACACGAAACAGCTGATCCTCCTGTGGTCTACAGAGATTTCAAGGCCTCCAACATATTGCTTGACCAAGAATTCAACCCAAAGCTTTCGGATTTTGGTTTAGCTAAAGTTGGTCCGACCGGTGGACAGACTCACGTGTCGACGAGAGTGATGGGGACATACGGTTACTGTGCCCCTGAGTATGCTCTCACGGGACAGCTCACTATGAAATCCGATGTGTACAGCTTTGGAGTCGTGTTCTTGGAGATGATCACTGGGAGAAGAGTCATTGACACGACCAAACCAACTCGAGAACAGAATCTAGTGACTTGGGTAACAAACAAAGCAAATAAATCTTCAATATCTCTCATTTGTTGGTGATTTCTTGATTTGGGGTTTCTGAAAATGTGCAGGCTAGTCCGTTGTTTAAAGATAGGAGAAAGTTCACGTTAATGGCGGATCCGTTGCTTGAAGGGAAGTATCCAATAAAGGGACTGTATCAAGCGCTTGCGGTTGCAGCAATGTGTCTACAAGAAGAAGCAGAAACGAGACCTATGATGAGCGATGTAGTCACCGCGCTCGAGTACTTAGCTATGACTAAAGGAGAAGAAGATGGAGAAACGAGTAAATAAAACAGATAACAACAACAGAGAATAAGAAGACGAAAAAACTAAGCTTCAAGCATATTTTTTAATTTGTAAATTTAATGATCGGTTTTAGGAGTTTTGAGGACCTTTTGAAAAGAAAAAAAAATATCAAAGAATGAAGATTAATTATTTAAAGTGAGTTTTTTTTTTTCAATTTCCCCCCGTAGCAGTTTCAAGTTTCAGACTTCTACACACAGATTCTTCACGTAACCACTTTTAGGATCAAGGCAAATGATTGCATACATAATATATGAATGGGGTACTCTTGTGGAAACAGGTTCATGATGAAAATAACCAGGTGAGTCAAGAGCAAGAACATAATCACAGTCGATTTTTCTACCCAAAAATCTCAGTTCTGGCTCGATGTGTTGTTACTTTTACAAATTGTTCCAACGCCTAAAGGAGCTGCAACTTTAAAGTAAAGATTCCTTTTTCTCTTCGCAAAATGGTTACCTTACAAAACCAAAAACAGAAATTAAAATCTCTTTTGAATTCAACATTCCATCATATCTAAATGTTATAAACAAAATATCAAAGATTGTCACCAGCACAAGTGGATAAACTAATCCAAGAAAGGCAGAAACGAAGCAGCTCAACTATCCTCTTAAAACACGATTCTTTGCTGCTTGATTCTGCAGAACCATTCAATCTGTAGAACCCTCGTGCAATAGTACGTACTCTCGGCTGCAACCAAAAGAACAGAATACGTCAAAGACATTGTCATAAAAACGAGAAAGTAGATGCCACGCAACACTCTGTTTACCAAAAACAGTATCCACAAACAAGTAAACATTGATTTAAAAAAATGAAAATAGACACGATCCTTATTCATAACTAAAAGGCGAAAAACCCGCATTGATCTTCAGTAGCATACCTGCTGTTACCAAACTTGATGGTATCTTTCTCGCGAAGCTCATAGTAGCGTTGTGATTCAACAGGTTCTTTCTGAAAAGAGCAAAAAAAAAAGTTCACTACAAACATTTGACAAAGAAATAATCAAAGAAGTAATGCGATTCAGCACTCACATTGATGTAAGTCTTGTTGGTGCTGCCAAGATCCATAAGGTAAGGCCTGCAAGGGGAATTAATTATACCTTAAAGCCAGAAAATTTGCAAAATTTCAAGCAAAATGAAAGAGCACAGAGAATTTTTTTTACTTCACTTGCTTCTCCACCATACCATCTGGTTTCTCCACTGTCACTTCCCTGAGACGAGAACATTCACGGTGACATTAATATTTAACCTAACCCCTCGTCTAACTAGATCCATGTTCATAAATTTTGCTATTCAAGGGTTGAAAAACAAGTCAGAAGATCTACCTGTACTGGATAACAGCATGCTGTTTGCTGCAAGAAGGGTGATCAGTGGGAATGTCAGCGATTCTTCTCTCACGTCCAAAGAGATAACAGCTTTGGCGATGGAGCTGGAGTGGCTCTGTTAATCAAACAAATATTACAAAATTGATTCACTGCATTGATAGTTGGACGAGAAACAAGGTGAATATGTGCATACATAGACACTAAACTGCACCTTCAAGAATGCAAACGAAAATAGACACCACAAACCAGTTACAAATTCATCACATCACTGAACAGTGAACAGCGCATAACTATAGTTACAGTGACAACTCTTAATCACTATTAGGTAGTACTTTGGCTACTATTGCTAATATGCTATCATCTTGATAATAAATCATCTTGATACTAAAGACAAAAGGACTATTACTTTGACAGATGCGGCGTGCATACACAATAACCCTTAGAAATGGAAAAATAGAAAGTTGAAAGACTCACCATCCAAAGGTTCGCTATCCTTGAAAACATAAAGTCTCCATCTTTTGTTAGGTTTTCTAGCCTCTGGTGGCTCATTGAAGAGGAGTGCGATACCTGCAAAGGGTTCAACAACTCAGGGACGCATGCCTATGATAATTTTAAGACGCTAAGCCTCTATCTATTTCCATTCATTCGAGCGGGATTTTCACCCACTAGAATATTTCCTGATACCAGATGCCATCTCATTAGCCATTAGCTATTGAACTACCATAATGCATATAAAATTGATTAAAAATCACCCTAACAACAATCATGATCACTGAGGCAGAAGTTGACATGACAAAGCAACGCTAACAATTGAAATTCCCAGATGGAAACATCACCTCTGTATTTGTTGGTTTCTTCCGCAAGTTTCCCTGATAGCTCAAACGATGGTTCTTCCTGCAAGATATAAACAAAGTTGGAACTAAAGCGTCAATACATGGATGAGCCAAGAGAGCATAAAACTACATTGGAAAATTTAAATTTAATAGATGCTTCATATCATATGACCACACCTTTTTCTTGGCTGCCAAAGCTTCTTCAGCAGCTTTCATTCTAGCAATCGAATCATCTTCACCATCGCTGTTAAAGAAAACCCCTAACATGGTTAAACAAAATACTGCAAAAAACTGTAAAGGTTAAATCTTTAAAGAAGAAAACTCACGGTTCCTCGCCACTCCCTCTTGCATTAGATCCCTGAAAAGATTAAAATGACTCAGGACAAAGACTTGTGACTCACCAAAAGTTAATGAAGGGTTTTGGTCAATGAATAGCAAGACATAAAAGTTATAAACGATAAAAGTATGCAAGAAAATATACCAGGAGAATTATCCAAACTTCAAAATCAACCAGTCTACAAAATGAGGTGTTACTGAACATGCTGAAGGGCACAAAAGAAACTATCTTAACTCACATTCAGCAAAAAAAGTCAAGCGATAGAAAGGCTAAATCACAGGATCCAAACTATATACTATGTGAAACATGAGAGCACCAGTAGCAAAATGCGACCTTTACTAGCATACACTAAAGCTAAACAATTTTCAACCATAGTAAAGCTAAAGAAAGTATACCTCATCATGCCTTGATGCTGAAGCTCTTTCTGGTGAACGCCTACTCCTATCTAACGGTGAAGTAGACCTCTCACGTCTTTTTCTAGTTAGCCTCTCATCGTCTCTTTTCCTTTCTACAGTCTCCTCTCTCCCTGAGCCTCCTCTTCTCTTATGATCTCCATTATCTCCTTCTCTTCTCCTTATCTTATCCCTTCCGCCTCTGCTGTCTTCTCTGTCTCTGCTTCTCCCAACCTCCCTTTCCCTTTCACCTTGAGCTCTTCTCAGTCTCTTAGTCCGTGGTGAAGGAGACCTAGAAGATTCATCTCTTCTCCGTCGAGGAGACTGCCTCTGCCTCACCGGAGACTCTGAAGCCATTCTCTTCTTTTGCCTTCTGCAAGGACCGCAAAGACCGTCAGAATTCGCGAAACCCTAATTCGTAAATTCCCAAAAGCACACCCTAAATTTGAAACGTGAGCTTGCAGATTCGGTTAAATTAGGGCTTTGAGAATCTGGGACGTGAGAGAAAGAGGGGTGAAGCTTGATTTACCTGGTGGCCGGAACTGCGGCGGAGAGCAGAGAGCAGAGAGAGGAGAGAGTGAATAGATAATAGAACAAAGAAGAATACAAAATCAGAATAAAGGGATGTCTATTGCAAATAAAAGAAGCTTTAGGGGTTCAATATCGAAATTGCAGTTTTGTGAGGTCTCGACCTGAGAATACCACTTGCGGTTTTTTTTTTGAATTTTATTTGTCTACATATGTTAGTAAAATATATTTATTTTTCAATTCATTTATTCCCAAAAATCAAAAATCAAAAATCAAAAATCAAAAATCAAAAATCAAAAATCAAAAATCAAAAATCAAAAATCAAAAATCAAAAATCAAAAATCAAAAATCAAAAATCGAAAATCAAAAATCGAAAATCAAAAATCAAAAATGTTCAAACTAGAGTAGCGAATGATAAATAAACGATTGAAAAGTGAATTCGATAAGTATGATATGAGTGAAAATATATAAATTAAGCATTGAAAATTATAGTGTTATAATAAATAAAGATTTTAGAAATTCCAAAATTTATCCCTCAGCTATCGGATAATTAGACATAGCATAAATCCGTAACTCAAAATCTGAATCAAACCTAACTGAAATGTCTGATTTGTACCAGATTAAAATGTAAAAAAAGAACTGAATAAGTTTTGTATATAGTTGGAAACATATTCGAAACCGAAATGTTTAATTTTAATCGAACCCAAACAGATTAGCCGAAAAATCGAAATATATATGAAGAAATGTCCAAATTAATATGCAATATAAAACTTAAAACATAAATATATATTTCAACTCCATATTATTTTGATATGGTACCTACAAATAAATATTTAAATAATAAATTAATATCTTATATATCAATTATATATAAATAAGCATTTAGACCATCTACAATAATGTTTCATTTTCTACTTTTTACTTTATCTGAAACAATTTTAGATTTAAAATGAAGTAATGAACTAGATTTTGATCCGCACAAGTTTTATTTTCAATTTATATGCATATATATTTATTTTAGATCATTAGTAGTATATATTTTAAATTTTAATTTATATATTTAAATATTTTTATAACTATTTCGAATAAAAAAAATTATAATTTGCATGTTGTAAATAATCAATTGTTTAGAATCGTTACATATTTGTTACTTTTTATTATATATTTAGTTTATTGTATATAAATAGGGCTATGGAATATATATTTCAAATTAATTTTCACAAATATAAAAGGTTAAATAAATTATACATCACAAAACAAAAAATAATTTTGCACCTTTTATTCATAAATGCAAGATCAAAAACTAAATTATGCACTTATAAAATAAATTAAAATAAAATTTTAATAATTTGTTCTCATCTAATTTCAGTTATTTTAACTAAAATAGTTAATGGCGTGAGCCATAATTTTCAATAAACTCAAACATTCAGTGCACCTCAAAAATATATAACATATAAAATTATATTTTCTATTAAAAATTATTAAACAAAACTAAACTCGCACTTTAAAATCATGTATGGGGCCTGCGGGTGTCTTTTAGAAAACGTGGATGGATTTTATTTCAGAATATTGAGGGTTTTTGTTTTCTCCGAGAAAAACGACTTCTTCTCAGGTTTGTCCTCTCCCCTGATCGATTTGGGTGAAATTGATTTGCTGATGTAAAAGCTTCTGTGCAGATGGCGACTCCGAAGCGCCTCAATTCCTCCGATACTTGTTATCTGCACAAGTCTCCATCAGACCAAGTTTCGACGAAGAAGAAGAGCAAGAAGAAGAAAGTGGCTTCTCCTGTGATCAAACGGATCTGGAACGAGGACGACGAGCTCTCTATCCTAAAGGTTTCATTTCATCATCTCTATCTTAAAGTTCAGATCCTCCTCTCACTCTCTCTCTCTCTCTCGCTTTGGATTTAGGGTTTAGTGGATTACAGAGTGAAGACACGGCACGATTCAAGTTTCGATTGGGATGGTTTCTTCCGTTTCGTGCAAGGTTCCATCCGTGTCAAATTCTCCAAGGAGCAGCTTTTTAGTAAGGTTAGGAAGTTGAGAAGGAAGTTCGTTGTTCACAGTGAGAGAATCGATCGAGGCGAAGATCCGCTCTTCACTAGGCTTACTGACTCTCAAGCCTTTGGATACTCCAACATGATCTGGGGCCTAACCCCAGCTCCTAACGAAGGCACTGAGAAAGCACAAGAAGAGGTGAAAGATTCATCATTTTTTTTTGCTAATAACAGTTCTTGATTTACAAAAGATTCATCATGTTATTGAGTTTGCTGATGAATCAGGAAAATGAACAAATGGATAATGCTGCTGGACATGTGAATGGCAATGATGGCAAAGAATCTGAATTTGCTAATGGAGGCATGGAGAACGTAATGCAGATCGAGAATGACGTAAGTGGCTGAGTTTTTTTTGTTTTTGCCAAGTCAAAAGTATTGGTAGATGGGTGGTAGTAACTTTGTTTTGATGAATCAGGAGAATGGGCGAGTGGGTAAGGATGAACTTGTTAATGAAAACGAGGCGGAGAAAGCTCTTCATGAAGTGGGTGCTGACAAAACGACCGAGTACAAGACTGACGGGAAAGAGAGTCATGATGATGAGTTACGCTTTGTGGAGGATTCGTTTGAGGCCACGATTTTGCAAGGTTTAAGTGATTGGCAGAGGAAGTTACAGCTTAAGAAGCTGATGATGAACCTTGGAATGGGTGAAAGAAGAGAGTTGAGCAATGAATGGAAAGCATTATGTTCTGAGGAAGTAAAATTGAAAATCAAGAAGCTTAGGTTTGCCGCAAAGCTTGTGGAGGCAGCAAATGATGGATGAAACTAGGCAATTGCATCATTTTTTGTTGTAATGGTGTTGTTTAGTTAGAAAGTTGATAGTACGTATTACTATAAGTTTTAGTCGGTTACATCTGGTTCTCGTCTCCAGCTTATTAAAAGTTTTTACTATGTGAACCATATTCAAAAAGGTTTACAAAAAATCAAGAAGCTTAGGTTTGCAGAAAAGCTTGTAGAGCAAATGATGGATGAAACTACGCAATTGCATCATTTTTGTTGTTGTAATGGTGTTGTTTAGTTAGAAAGTTGGTAGTACGTATTACTAGGGGTGGGCGTTCGGATAGCCATTCGGGTTCGGTTCGAGTTCGGATAACCCATTTAAATTATTTTAAAATTTTAAAATTGATTATATACATTGAATTTCTAAAATACTATAAACAAAATATTCCCTATGTTCCTAAAAGATAGACTTTCTAATGTTTTCACATATATTAAGAAAACACATTAAATCACTATCGTTTTCAGTAATTTTCAATTTTCAACAACTTTTAGCCAATAATAATCTAATAAAATCAATTAATTTTTTTGAAACTTGTAATTTTCTCCTAGAAAACATAGAATATACATCTTTTTGAAACAAAATATTTTTTCAGAACATGGATCTTTTAGAAACAGATGGAGTAATATTTTACAAATAATTGAATAATATAAGTCAAAATACTTATTAACATATAAATTAGTTTGATTTGAATATTTAGATTGTGAATCAATAATTTTTAAAGTATGTTTGATATTTTGAGTGTATTTTAGCAATTTTAGACATGTATGTTTGACTATTTACATATATTTACAAGTATTTTGAACAACTTCAAATTATTTTATATATATTGAATGGTTTTTTTTATCTACATTAAATCTAAAAATAATTGATATATATAGGTATATAAATCTCTTTCGGATATATTCGGATATCCGAAATACTGTGGTTCGGGTCGGATTTGGTTTCGGTTCCTTAAATACCAAAATTTTGAACCTATTCGGATGTTGAATCAATTTTGGTTCGGGTTCGATACTACTTTTTCGGTTCGGGTTCGGTTTGGTTCTTCGGATCCGAGTTTTTGCCCAACCCTACGTATTACTATCAGTCTTAGTCAGTTGCATCTGGTTCTTGTCTCCAGCTTATTAAAAGTTTTACTATGTGAATTATTACCCTATTCAGAGCGGTATACAAAGTGCGTTAAATCACTCAAAAATGTATAGAGAACCAATTTTATATGTAATACTCCATCCGTTTCGAATTAATTGTCATTTTGGGGGAAAAAATCGTTTCAAAATAAGTGTCGTTTTAGAGTTTCGAGATAAAATTTATTAGTTTTATATAATATTCTATATTTCTATTGGTTGAAAAGTGATTAGGTGTATAGGTAATTGTGTTTTTTTCTTGAAAATATGTAAAATTAAATGTTTCATTAATCTGTGTGCAAAAACGTATAATGACAATTAAAATGAAACAGAGGGAGTAATACATTTTCTAGGTTTCTTAAGGCATCCAGTCAGCATTTTTCGGGTCCTATACATTTATTTTTTAATTGTATAAAATTTTGTCACAATATTTTTTTGATAATGAATAAGAACATTGCTGAGTGGTCTAATCTGCCAAACTAAATGTTTGCTCTGCAAGTGTATGGGTTCGAATCCTACAGTCCCCATGTTTTTTAAAGCATTCATTTGTTGGGTAATTTTTTATATAGACCTAAAAAGTGTCTTATTATAATATAGATTTCTCTTTTTTTAACATGGGCTTCGACATTTTCTTTTTGTACTATTTCTAATTTGGTCTCACCATATTTGGCCCGAAAACAAACTTATGGCCGACTTCTGATTTATGTCTTCGTGGACTTTGCATTTGGCCTGATACTGGGTAATCGTATTTGTCGCGAGTTTTAGTTTTCTGATAGCTTTTCCTCTTCTTTCGTCAAGCCACATGTGTCTTTTCAATAAGATCAAATTATTTTATTCCCCTCTTCATTATTAATTTCCCTATAACTTCTCAAGAGTTTCGTAACAAAAAAAAGAGGACGATTATAAATAGTAGAGTCGTCAACACCGAGATCTACATCTCATACCCTTATTCAGCCTTTCTCATCTCTCCAAGTTATTCCAATAGTGTCTACCACCGGCAATGCTCTCGCTTCTCTATCCTTGGTTCACGATGGCAAGTTTGGTGATTTTTGTCTTAGATGTTTGGGTGGTACGGCTCCGTTTGATATGTAAGCCCAATATTCACGATTCCAGTTTCGTGAAAAGGTTTGTGTATTTAATCCTCCAGCTCTGTCGTTGTCAAAACTTGATATCATGTAATTTAGGATCTTAATTTATTTCACTTTTGTAATTGTTTGTAAAAAATAATTGAAAATAGTATTTGTTCGTATGATTTGTAGTAAGTATTATCATATATTTATCATCATTAATTTGATTTGGCAGATTGCATGCAAGACAAGAGAATCTTAACATTTCCAACATGTATGTCTGATTACTTCTTCAAAGGTCTCTTAAGCACTAGTGCTAACAACTCTTAAAACTGTAAAAAGTTTACCTTATCAAAAAAAAAAAATTCCAATATTTAGTTACAAAATCAACTCCATGAACTTTTTAAAAGAAAACTTATTAACTGTTTATATATGTTGTTAAAATTGGAAAATAAAAAAAATTACTTTCACTAACACAGTTTCATTAGTATAATTACAACTTACAAAGTTCGGTAAACTATGATTATAAGATTAATACTACACTAAATGGTCGACCGAATCATTATAAATATTAGATATTCAACTAACCTCAAATATAAGTTCACTATAAATACTTATATTGTCTTAAGTAAGAATTGTGATTTCCAATAGTTCTTTCGATCATCATAGACACATGACAACCAACAAATTGCTCAATAACACAAGATTTAACAACAAAACTAAAGAAAAAATACCAAAAACAAAAACATCAAAAACGTCTCTGACCCCGCGCTTGCATGGGGACCATGCAACTAATACTATTAAAAGAAAATCAAGTTTAGGTTAGACAATTTCATTAATTTAGCTTTTGTTATTTTGCATATAACAAACTTCATCATTATTAAAAATTCACATAATATTAACATATTATTTATATATTTCAAAATAAGATATCAATAGATATTGTCAGGTATCTTTTATAATATTTCATTTTAACAATATCTTTTTATTTAAAATATAGATATTTATTATTTATATTTATTTTAAATAATGAAAATTAATAATATTTTAAAATAATTATATAAAATGAGTATTAATTAATAAAATAAAATAGCATTTTTGTGTGTTTTGGTGGGGAAATATGATTCTGAGGTCTTAGCATGAAAACATAATTTTATGTTTTTAGCAAGAAAAAAGATTTTACAGTATTACCGAAAAATATGATTTTACGGTTTTGGCGAAAAAGCGTGATCTTGTTGTTTTGATCGGAAATTATGATTTTGCAGTTGTGGAGAAGTACAATTTTTTAGTTTAGGCGAGAAAACATGATTTTATGTTTTTGATGGTAGAAAATGATTTTCAGTTGATGAGAAATTATAATTTTATTGTTCTTGGGCACTTTAGGTTAAGAGAAATTAGGTCTAATATATATACTAAAAACTAAATTTGCTATCTATCCAAAATTTCTCCCTCTCTCCTGTTTTCTCTTTCTATCTCTCTCTACTTTCTATCTTAAAATCTAATTACAAGTTTTTTCTAAGTTATTTCACAAAATCACCCTTAGGTTAATGATTAGGCCCTATTAATGTACCGAGACGGTGAGAGAGTTTGTCAAGACGCAAGCCGCAATTGTTTAACTGGTAAAACGCAAGCCGCAATAATACCAAAGTTTTTCACTCGTTCGGTTTGGTAATATTATCAAACTAGGTGTTTTGCCCGCATTTGCGGGCATAATTCTCTTACGAATATTTATTAGTTGATGTTTCATTAATTTATTACTTATGTTTTCAAAAATTACTAATCAAACATCAAATAATTATAAATGACAAAACTAAAACATCAAAAATATTTAAAATAATATATTTCTATAATTGTTTTGCTTGATTTATATTTAATTATAATATTTATACCATTTTTTTTACTTAATTCATATTTAAATTTCTAGTAGAAAAATATATTTTCAAGATAACAACATATTACATAAGAATTATCTTATTTTAGAAAAATATAAAATTATTAATATAAATTTGTTTTAGTTATATAATAAATATAATAATTTTTATATCTTAATTAAAATTTTAAGTTTTATATATAAAAATATAGTTCAAGATAACAACATAATTCACAAGAATTATCTTCTTTTCTAAAAATATGTTATATTCATATAAATTCGTTTTTATTAAACAATAAGTTATATATGAAATTTTTAAAATAAGGTGAATAATCAAATTTACCTAAAATTAAGGAGAAGTTGACAACTAAGCAAAATTACTTCTTAAATAATGTTATAGGTAAAGAAAATCTCTTAAAGACTTTTATTGTGAAACTTGGCACATTATTCTCAACAAAATTAATTGGAGACAATAAAATTAAATATTAGTAATCGGTGTAATTATTAATTCCATAATAAAATAGATATCGAATGTTTCTTTGTGAACCAAACATAAGATTGTGATGAAATTAGATAAACTAGAAAATTAGAAATTATACACAAACCTGATCAGAAGAGGATTAGAGATTTTTAAACGTGATTCTTTCCTTATCCAGATTAGAGATGAATCTTAGTTAAACGGTTTAGATCAATAAAAAAAAGGAAATAATGTAGAAAGGAAAATCGTAAAAAAATAGGAAAAAAATAGGATCTGTAAAACACTATAAAAGGAGGGTCACGGTGTTCTGTTTTGTTTCATTCATCAACGCTTTCTCATTCAACTAGCTTAAGATCTGTACTTGCTTCGATATCATACGTACTTGTGATCATCCCTCAGGTTCAACTTCGGTAGATATATAATGGCGACAAGAAGAAGAATCTTCAGCTTCGTGTTCGTAATGATGATGATGAGCTTCACGGTTTCTTCTGGTAACTGCTCACCAAAGATCTACAAAGTGGGAGACTCCGAGGGATGGACTGCCAAGGACGATGTCTACTACGCTTGGGCCGAGACTGACCATAAAGAGTTCCACGTGGGAGATTCTCTCGTCTTCGAATACGATCCCAACATCAGCGACGTCGCTCAAGTTCCTGGCGCTCTGGAATATGAGTTTTGCGACTATTCTTCTCCTGAAGCCGTCTACAGCACGGGACACGATGTCGTGACTCTCACGGAACCAGGTTTTCACTATTTCATCACCTCAAATCAAGCTCAATGTGCTCTGGGACAGAAGCTCGAAGTTCTTGTCATCCACGACCCCTCACGTCCCGTTCCTCCACCGACACCTAGCAAGAACCTTCCTGTCGGAAACACCTACAAGGTCGGAGACTCAAAAGGGTGGAACGTCTTTGACACTAACTTCTATAGCAAGTGGGGTGAGGAGAAACAGTTTCATGTTGGAGATGGTCTGATTTTCGAATACGACAACGAAGCCAGCGACGTCTATGAAATCAGCGGCGATCTAGAATTCATGACATGCGATCCAACGTCTCCTGTAGCTGTGCACAAGACAGGACACGATCTTGTTAGGCTTACTGAACCAGGAGTTCATTATTTCATAACCTCAAACTCGGGTTATTGTGAAGCTGGACTTAAGCTTCGTGTGATGGTGGGACCACAACCAAAAGCTGCTGCTTTCCCTAATTTTCCCAAGAAGGTGGACTTGTCAGCTATGGAGCGCCTCAACAACTGGTTGAAGACTTTCATACCCCAGCCTCATCATTAAACCATTCGTTTTCTTAAATTTGTTTGATATTTGTAACCAGCTTCGAGTTGTTGTTGTCTCTTACCTTGTTTAGCTTCTTTAGTGCTTTGTTTTAAGAGTATTACCAACGTTGTAGAGTTTATTTTGATGAGAAAAAAGTTCAATAAAATTTCATGTTTGCTTTACCATAACTGAAACACAAAACCAACAGACAGATTGCATAGCAAAGATACATTTATAAAACTCGACCAAAACAAGGATGAGAGAGTTTATAGCAATTTCAGTTTACCAACATCACTCCATTATTTTTTTTTAATTTAAATAAAAGACCCTCTTCTTCTTGCATAAATTCCTGCCTGAAAAACCAATAAGAGGTCGAGAATCAATAAAAAGATTTATTAGGGAAGTTGATACTTGATAGTCATTCACCAAGACTAATCTATATATCTTCATGGGAGTGAAATTTTATGTGGAGCTGAACATTTGCTTTCAGCTGTGTAAAAGGCGAGCGCGCTTTCTCCTGGCTTCACCTCAAAAGCAGAAGACATCAGTTAAAAACACACACATTAACAAGTAACACAACACTCTTCTGAAGTATAAACCTCTCTCTGAGTTGGAGTGAACATCCACTGCAACATCAGCATTAAATAGCAGCACTATCACCCTATATTTACAAGACCAACATGATAGAGTACAGTAAGATACCAAGTTTACCATAGACACATATACAAAAAAGAGATGACAGGTTATGATGGGTGTTAAGAGACAGAGGATCATAAAAATACCTCTTTGCATTGAACAGTACCTCCATATCCAGTAGCTTGGTAGAATGTTCTGTACAATGACACAGCCGCGTAAGTTAACCCCATCATGCCAAAGACAACGGCAGTGAGGTAATAAAGCATTTTCTTTTATTTGGTTTCTGTTATCGAGTGAGTAGAATACTGACGATGAGCACCACCAAGTAACATCAATTCAGTAGCTAGCTTACACTTACTACTTACCCGTTGCAAAGTTTCAATTTGAACTCCCTCACAAATGATGTCAGCATTGTAGGAGGTGGATTACATCCCTACATAAAGCCTGTAAGAAAGCATGCTCGGTCCATTAACAGATAGTTTAGAGGCCCAGCTAGCGACCGCATATCGGCTCGGCGTACGACTGCTTTTAGCCGAGCCGAGCCGTTACCCATTTCTGCGACTAACTATCACAAGGAAACGTCTTAACGAGCTTTTGTACCCGAGGCTTTATGTAAGGCCCATTACGAGAAGCCTCTACTGCACACCGACCTAGGTCAAATGGGATGAGGACTTGCTATAAAAAGGGAGTGAGAGACAACAAGAAAGGGATCCGAAATAGAGCACACACACAAGGCAGCTAGAAGTAGGGTTTTCACTCGTTTATACTCTCCGATTTGTACTTTTTCGGCTAACGCTCTCCAAGCTACGCCATGTTCTCCCGTTCATTTCCTTATTTGTAAACTGATAATCATATTTGATTTAATAAAACGCCTTCGAAATAACCCACCTATGAGTTTCGTCTCTCTTTACTAGTTTCCGACCGAACTCGGCTCAAACAAGCATATATACTCTCCTCTTTTATAATTACTCTGTTTATGAAGATTCTAATTACTGACCCAAAGCCCTCTCACACTTCATCACAAATTTTCACTCAGAAAAGAGAAAGAAATTTTGCTTTTTTATTCGTTTACATGAGAAACAAATGGGTAAGAATCAAACAACAAACACCCACTAACATAAGCTTGGGTGAAAACAGAAAGTTAAAAGACTCGTTACAGAGTTAAGACACAAGACAAAAGAGAAGCTTCTTACTATAGGAACAGATTTGAAGCAAGAGCAGCTCCAAGAAGAGCAGCAACAAAGGAAGAAGAAGATGGAGAAGCTGCGTTTTTTGGAGTTTCTTGAGATGGAGTAGGCGTAGCTGCTGGGGGCTCAAGGGCTCCCTCCACAGGTGGAGAAGGAGCGTATTCACCAGAGGGAGCTGGGGCTGGAGATGGAGGTGACGATGTTGTGGTGTTGTTGTTGTTGCCGCTTCTGTCAGCCATGACGATGACCACAAGCTTCTCGTTCTTGTTGCAGTTGTCTTTTTTTCCGCTGATGAAATAGCATGGACCAGAGTTGGTTAGTGCGAAGGAGGTTTTGCCATCGGTGAATTTAGCGGTTGGTGCATCCGTGTTGCAGCTATCGTAAGCTTCTCTTGTGACTTGGAGCACTGAGTCTTGGTTTGGTTGGTAGACGAACACTGCATTTGTATACATGTGTTGTGTCATGTCATAAAAAAAAATATATGAATATGGTTTAGCATGGACTGGATCTGAGATTTCCGGGGCAATAAACATTTAAAAAAACAATTAATATTTTTTTCATAATTTGGAGGCATCCGAGACCAATGTTTGGATGTGCCCAGATCCGGCCTGGTTATTAGTATAGTGTGGAAACTTACGTAGAGAGTCGCCGATTTGGAATCTGCTATGTTCTGCCCATTGACTGTAAACTTGAGAGCCGGTAGGGATGGTCCAGCCTTTTGCACCACCGACCGCAAACTCTCTAGCGTAGGCTTTGTTAACGGTCATGAACAGACACACAAGGCCGAACCCACGAGTTATCATGTTCTTTAGGTTCCTAACCATTTTCTTAAAACGAAAAAGAGAAGTAAAGGCTATGTGCTAGAAAAATGTACGTGGATCTAGTGTGATGAAAGGTTAATGGGTTGATATAAATGTGAGGAGGCTTTTGAGGATATGTTGGAGAGAAGCTTTTTATTGTCTTTCCTCATATTCTAAGCAAAGCATAGATACCTGCTTTCAAGAAGTGTTTCAGATTTGGTATCTCATGTGACTTGCTTCTTCTGTCAATAACTTTTGTTTCTTGTTTCTGCATTCTTTTATTGTGTGTGTGTTTTTAGCACCAGAATTTTCAGAGATGAAGCTTGTAATTTCCCCTGAAACCACAATATGTAATATTAGTTTCGTCTCAGCGGTCACTCGAAACCGAGGATCTCTAACACAATGGCTAGGGTCATTTTCATTTGAGTTAATAAACTGGTTTATTGTCTATTTTAATACGTATATATCTAATAAGAAAAGAGTTCAAATTAAAAAAAAAAAAAAACTAAAATCTTCTTCATGACAAAAAGAAGATGATATTGTTCTGAGCTTCTGGGATTGCCAGTTGAAAGCGCAATATTAGTAGTACAGAAACTAGAACACACAGTAATTCAAGAGTTGTCTTTTCCAAGAAAAATACGACTAGATAAATCCTTTTAAAAGCACATACAAGTTCTTTTGAAAAGCAATTCTCAACAAAGCTCAAGAACAACTTGACTTGTTGACTAGTCCAATCAATTCACGACTTACCCTAGTCAGTGAATTGCTTCTAACTCTTAAAGTATTTTGCCTACCTTGCTCGGTTTAACAAAACTCTAACTTGCTAGAATATCACCCAGTGTGTTAGTCGACTACAACCCCGTCGACTCTCTCTTTATACCTAGAGAGAAAACCCTAAAACTACCCAATGGAAACTTTCCATTTTTCTATTTCAGCGAATAAGACAACCTTCTTCTTTTCTTCAACGGTTGCTTATTCTTCACTCCTTTTTCCTTAATGCCCACGCCTTGATAAATATCTTCACATATTTATTAAAGGCTCCTTCCTTTTTCTTGCTCAGCTCTCGACTCTGCATTTCATTTGGTAGTTCATGTCGTGATTCATGAACTACTTCAACTCCGTTCTTGAACTACTTCAGCACTGTCTGCACCATACATCTTCAATCTCCCCCTTTTTAATCTGTGCGTCTCACAAGTACCTGAGATGAATACAACAATGCACACACAGACAAGAACAATCTTGCGAAGCAATTGATGTAAGCAAAAGTACTTAAATATCCAAAATAAAAAGGTTGCATACTTAATACATCTCCGAAAAGATAACACACATAAGTACTCCCCCATAATCTAAAAATTGTCTGAAACTGGAAATCAAAACCAGTTGCAACAAGTGGTGCAACCAGCAAGTACACTGCAAATAGAGTTCTAAAATAACATAAACAACAAAACCGCTCCCCCACAATCTTAGCCTTCATCTCAATCTTCTCCCCTTGCTTGTGAGCACACAGGTTAAAAACACAAATTAAGATGTAAACAGACTCAATCAAAGTAAGAAGAAGACTAACCAGAAACAGAACGAGAGAGATCAGCGACAATATCAGTCAACGCTCGCAGAGCTGCAGCCGTGTCCTGAAGCGCCTCTTGAAGCTCTTCCTGAGTAATCAGACCTTGAGGAACCTTGATAGTGCCCAGATCAACCAAAGAAACCCTTCGAGGACCAGTCTTGCCACTTGGAGTAGATGGTGTTGGAGCAGTAGGAGGTCGAGTTGCACGAGCAGAGGTACGAACCTCCAGTGGTGGAGTAACCTTTCCCTTACCTTTTGCCTTAGCTCTAAGAAGCTCATAGTTCTCTCCAACACGCTTGTCCTTTTTGTAGGGCACAGGACGCACAGGTTTCTCACCAGTCTTTGGCTGAAGAAGGTGTTGCTTCTGAAGAATTCCCATAATGAGGCGCGGAAAAATCAACCATCAAGAGTCATTGCGCTGAATAACTCCCAAATTCATTATCAGCTTGAAGATCAAGTTCCCCAAATCAATCTTCACACCATGCGCCATCTTGTAAATCAGCTTGGCCCTATCCACTGACACATGTGTCTTGTGAGTAGAGGGAATCCAATTATGTGCTGCAATGATCATCAAGGCCCCATAACGAGGAGAGAGATCAGTGGTGGTCAAGCTAGCCCATGTCTTCTTGGTCTTCTCGGTTAAGAACTCAGCCAGCTCAGTGACAGTGACTGCATCCATTGTTTCTTCCATGTCAGCTTCTTCCTCAGACAAAGGCTCAAGACCGAGATACTCATTAATGACTGAGGCAGAAAACTGATACACCTAGCCTCGGACTTGTACCTCAACCTGTCCTTCAGCATCTTCAATTTTAACATTCGGTAGGCCTGCATAAAATTCAGCCACCACCTGCTCAACATAACTCACAAGAGATGTCACAGTCGTCACCATGCCGCCCTTTTTGATGACCTCAACATACCCCCATTGATCCGGTTCCTCCACATCTACACTACGTTCAGCTATAACACTACGACCCGCAAACTGATCATACCTTATCTTTGACTCTGGTGTAGTAGCTGAAGCACGGAGATCTCCCTTCTTCCTAGATTTGAGACGAGCAGAGACAGTGGCTTCCTTGGGGAGGCTAGGAGGGTTCGCAGCAGTCTGAGATGGCGTAGGAGTATTGTCTTCTCCAGTCTTGGTTTTCTTAGAACCCGGAAGACCCAGCCTTTGAAGAATTCGCTTCTTCCTTGCTTTGATTGGTGGGGTTCCTTCAGATGCCGAGCTCAACTCCACCGCCTCTTCGGCTGTCTGAGTAACTGCCAAGGGCAGATTCTCCGGATCTTGAGATCCTTCGTTTTGTTCCTCTGCTTCTTTCTCTTCTGAGCCGGAATCGGTGTGAGTCGCACCTGGGGAAGATGCAATAGGAGAGACTGGAGTTTTGGGAATGGTGTCTTCTGGGGCAGTTGATGACGCAGGTACATGAGATGTGTCCAAAGTCGAGTCCTTTTGTTGTGATGTGCCCTGATGCTCATCACTCTCCTCCGATTGAGCCTTCTCATTGGCTGTGTTAAAGGACTCAAGCTCCTCGGTGACCTCAAGAATAGCCGTCAAGGTTGTCGGATTGTTAAGAGGAGGAGGTGATTCATCTTCTCCGTCAGCAAGTTGAAGTCGATCTGGCTCAGGAGTGACATGCACGGGTGGATTTGCTGAGGAAGATGCTGCAGTAGATAGTGACACAGAATTCTGCTTCTTGCTCATCCATGATATGAGATTGTGACCCAAAAAGAAACATCCTCCACTTGTACTCTTCCTATCATCAGCACATCCTGCCCAGTCAGCATCACAGTATCCTACCAGATTCTTGTTGGAGTTCTTGGCGAATTGTATTCCAAGGCTTTCAGTTCCCTTGACATACTTCACGATCCGCTTGACTGCATTCAAATGTGACACTTTCGGTTTGGCTTGATATCTTGCACATACTCCCACACTGAAGGATAGATCTGGTCTACTGGCTGTCAGATATAGTAGACTTCCAATCATCCCTCTGTACACGGTTGGATCAACATCTTCACCAGCCTCATCTCGTGCAAGTTTCAATGAAGTACTCATTGGAGTAGATGCGACTTTGCTGTTTTCAAGTCCGAACCTCTTGACTAGATTGTTGGCATATGCACTTTGTGAGATGAACACCCCTTTCTCGGACTGAGTTACTTGAAGCCCCAAGAAATACTTAAGCTCTCCACACATACTCATCTCGAATTCATCAGTCATACTCTTCACGAATTCATCCACCATTGATTGTGAAGTGCTTCCAAAGATAATGTCGTCCACGTAAATCTGAACAATGATGATGTTCTTCTCTTTTTCCATAAAAAACAGTGTCTTGTCTACACTACCCCTTATGTATCCTCCTTCTACTAGAAAGCTGGTAAGACGCTCATACCATGCTCGAGGTGCCTGCTTGAGACCATACAACGCTTTCTTCAACTTGTAGACATGTTGCGGATGTGTGTGATCTTCAAAACCCTTTGGCTGCTCCACATAGACCTCCTCTTGCAGAATTCCATTCAAGAAAGCACTCTTTACATCCATCTGGTATACTTTGAAGTTCAGGATACAAGCCATTCCTAAGAAAAGCCTGATGGACTCAAGACGAGCCACTGGTGCAAATGTTTCTTCAAAGTCTACCCCCTCAACCTGTGAGTATCCTTGTGCCACCAATCGTGCTTTATTACGAACCACTTCTCCATGCTCATCAGTCTTGTTTTTGAAAATCCATCTAGTTCCCACGACATTTACTCCTTCTGGTCTGGGAACAAGTTCCCACACATCATTCCTTACAAACTGCTCCAGTTCCTCCTCCATTGCCACAATCCAGTACTCGTCACGTAGTGCCTCATTGTGTGTCTTTGGTTCAATGGAAGATACAAAGCAAGCAAACTGGACCATTTCTCGAAAGTTTATCACCTTGCCGCGAGTCTTTCGTCCCTCATCTAACCCTCCAATCACATCGTCAGCAGAATGATTACGATGTACTTGCTGAAGTACTTCAGTTTGTGCAGCACCTTCTGATTCAGTGATCTCGGGTATTACCTCTTTCGTTCTGGTCTCTGACGTTTCTGTTTCTTCATCAGATTCATTGTCATCCCAGCTGATCACCGACAAGTCATCAAATACCACATTCACTGACTCCATAACCATGGCTGATCGCTTGTTGAACACTCGATATGCTGTACTAGTTCCCGAATACCCAAGGAAGATGCCTTCATCACTTCTTGAATCAAACTTTCCTAAGTAGTCCTTGTCATTCAAGATATAGCACCTGCAACCAAAGACATGAAAATAACCAAGGTTAGGTGTTTTACCAGTCCACATTTCATAAGGAGTTTTCGTGGTCCCTTTTCTCACATACACCCTATTGATGATGTAACATGCAGTACTCAGTGCCTCAGCCCAGAACCTTTGAGGTATCTTGTTACCATGTATCATCGCCNCACCTGCAACCAAAGACATGAAAATAACCAAGGTTAGGTGTTTTACCAGTCCACATTTCATAAGGAGTTTTCGTGGTCCCTTTTCTCACATACACCCTATTGATGATGTAACATGCAGTACTCAGTGCCTCAGCCCAGAACCTTTGAGGTATCTTGTTACCATGTATCATCGCCCTGCCCATCTCTTGCAATGTCCTATGCTTTCGCTCTACTACACCGTTTTGTTGTGGTGTCCTGGGAGCTGAGAACTGATGAGCTATTCCTTTTGTCTCACAAAATTGCGTCATTGATTCGTTCTGAAACTCTCCTCCATGATCGCTGCGTATCTTCTTGATTCCTCCTTTCTCATTGATCAACTGTAGTGCCCAAATTTTGAAGCTTTCCACCGTTTATGACTTCTCTCTGATGAATCTGACCCATGTGAATCGTGTGAAGTCATCAACTAGTACAAACACATACTTCTTCCCTCCAATACTGTCGGTTTGCATTGGTCCCATTAGATCCATGTGAACTAGATCCAAGGGGGCCAACGTTTGTACATCCGATACCTTCTTGTGTTGTACCTTTACTTGTTTCCCTTTATTACAAGCTCCACACACGATCTTCTCTTTTATCTGAAGTTGAGGTACTCCACGAATCATTTTCTTGTTGACTAGAGTTGCCATGTTACGCAGATTCATGTGGCCTAGAAGTTGATGCCAGAGTTCAACATTGTCTTGTGAGGATTGAGCAGAGAAGGCATTCATACACTTAGTCTTCTTTTCCCACATGTAGCAGTTGTTGCCAGCTCTTATCCCTTGTATGACTGTTACCCCATGCTTGTTGATGGCTCGACATTCTGTAGCTGTGAATAGCACTGTAAGGCCTTCATCACATAGTTGACTTACGCTGATCAAATTCGCCTTCAGACCTTTGACAAAGTATACATTCACCAGCTTGGGTAATTCAATGTCGTTTGTAGCACCTTTCCCCTTGATTGATCCTTGTCCTCCATCACCAAACGTGACCTTTCCACCTTTTACCCTCTTCAAGTTATCTAGGTACTCAGCATTACCTGTCATGTGCCTTGAGCAACCACTATCAAAGTACCAAGGTTCTTCTGCATCATCATCCTCCGTAACCAAGGCCATGCTACATCTTGAGCCTGATCCTGTATTAATTGGAGAATACAGGTCTGACTTCCTCATCCATGCTAGAAGTTGTGTTCCCAACTCTCCAGAACTTCCGTTGATTCCACAATTGTCTGATCTTCCCAAGATATCTCTGACAAAACCTTTTGTAATGACCCATCTTCCCACAAAAATGGCATCCAGCTGTTTGTCTTGATGAACTTCATGTCTCAGTTTCTTTGGAGTGAACAAACCCTCCAGACACAAAACTAGTTATGCCTGTGGCATTACTCGATCTTCCAGTGTATCCAAGTCCCATGTGAGAATTCTCTGTTCTGCCTTGAGACAAGATCTTGTCTAGCTGCTTAGTATCTGTTAGCATCTTGATCTTCTTGTATTGCTGATCTAACTCCGATTGTAGTTCCATGGTGATTTTCTTTTCAGCCATCACTTCATGTCTGAGATCTTCAGCTTGTTTGGCAAGAATTAGCTTTTCTTTCATTAGATTCACACTCTCTTTGGCTAGCTCAGTTTCCTGTTGGAGTTCCAGACGAACCTTTTCCAATTCTGCCTCAAGACTTTCCTTAGCTTTTGCAAGTGCTTGATTCTCAGCTCCAAGTCTTAGTACTGTCTCGCGAATTTCTCGATAGCTTTCAGTTAGTTCTTTCTCTGATTCACTTTCACTTTCTGAGTCAGACACGAATTATGTGATGCCCAAAAATGCCACAAAGTTGTTCAGCTCTTCTTCACTATCGCTGTCGGAGTCGCTGTCATCGATCCCAATTAGCGATTTCTCTTTCTTCTTCTTGCTGTCCGTCTCGCATTCAGCTTGAGTATGACCAAATCCTTTGCATCCAAAGCATTGAAACTCTCTTCTTTTTACTGTGGGGCAATCAGTTCGCACATGGCCATATCCCTTACACTCATAACACTTTACGTCTGACTTCTTGACACTCTTCTCAGCTTCAGCAGATTTGGATTTTGAACCGAACTTCTTGTAGGATTGTCCTTGCTCTACTTTTCTGAGCGCTCTATCAAATCTTCTCACAAGTAAGCTCAATGGATCATCACCTGCTTCATCCTTTTCAACAGATGCTAGTGCAATTCCCTTGACCTTCTTTCCACTGTCTAACTCCATCTCATGAGCTTGCATCATGCCCACTACCTCATCAAAGCTTATGTCATCAGTGTTGAGAGCTACCTCCATGGCTGATTTGTGACCTCTGAACCTTTCGGGAAGGCACCTCAGGAACTTCTTCACCAGTTTCTTTTCTTTGTATTTTTTCCCAAGTGTGAGTGCTTCTTGTGACAATGAGCTTAGCTTGGAACTGAAATCAGCAATTGATTCATTCTCGTCCATCTTCAGATCTTCAAAACGGGTATCCAACATGTCTCTTCTTGAGCTTAACACTTTCGTAGTTCCCTCAAAGTGCCTCTGAAGAATATCCCATGCTTCTTTTGCTGACTCACATCCCTGAATCAACTCAAACTGCTTCCTCGCAACACTGCAGTGGATGGCTGTGAGTGCTCTTGCATTGAACTTGGCAAACTTGTTCTCATTTTCAGTCCACAGTTCTTCGGGTTTTGGTACATCTTTACCATCTTCACCTCTCGCAACAAGATGCTTCCACCCAGACTCAACTGCCTTCCATGCAAGTGGGTCAATACCTTTGATCGTCGCCTTCATTCTGGCTTTCCAGAACCCATAGTTTCCTACTTCCAAGATCACCTTGGAGTGCGCCACCAACTCTTTGAAGTTGTCCATTCCGCAGGATCCTTACCTGTTTAAGAAAACACAAGTACCCGCTCTGATACCAATTGAAAGCGCAATATTAGTAGTACAGAAACTAGAACACACAGTAATTCAAGNCTCTGATACCAATTGAAAGCGCAATATTAGTAGTACAGAAACTAGAACACACAGTAATTCAAGAGTTGTCTTTTCCAAGAAAAATACGACTAGATAAATCCTTTTAAAAGCACATACAAGTTCTTTTGAAAAGCAATTCTCAACAAAGCTCAAGAACAACTTGACTTGTTGACTAGTCCAATCAATTCACGACTTACCCTAGTCAGTGAATTGCTTCTAACTCTTAAAGTATTTTGCCTACCTTGCTCGGTTTAACAAAACTCTAACTTGCTAGAATATCACCCAGTGTGTTAGTCGACTACAACCCCGTCGACTCTCTCTTTATACCTAGAGAGAAAACCCTAAAACTACCCAATGGAAACTTTCCATTTTTATATTTCAGCGAATAAGACAACCTTCTTCTTTTCTTCAACGGTTGCTTATTCTTCACTCCTTTTTCCTTAATGCCCACGCCTTGATAAATATCTTCACATCTTTATTAAAGGCTCCTTCCTTTTTCTTGCTCAGCTCTCGACTCTGCATTTCATTTGGTAGTTCATGTCGTGATTCATAAACTACTTCAACTCCGTTCTTGAACTACTTCAGCACTGTCTGCACCATACATCTTCACCAGTGAGAACAACAAATGTACACATGAATACTTTTATAGACCAAACAAAAGTATTAATACAACAAGTCAATTTTATGTTCAATATAAGATCAATCATATTACAAAGATCTCTCCACATCTGCTCTTTTTTGATCCTTTCTCTGTTCAGCAACAGCACTAATAACACTAGGTTTAGTTATGTCTTCAGTAATTAATCATCATAGTGCAAAAGCAGCGGCCATAGCGAAAACAAGTGACATCAAGACACTCATACCGCCTCTATGTCCTGAGCTCTTCTTTGGGAAATGTTTTGGAAGCGCACATTCTTCTCCATTAAAGAAAAGCTTTGTCGGAAACCCGTCTCCTTCAGCTATTTTCAAACCATTGATGTTCTTCTTGGTGAAGGAGATAACGGATTGTTGCTTTCCAGGCACGGGAGGGTCTCTTAACGGATGTGTTCCGTTAACTTGACCCACAAGATAGTTCATACCAGGCAACCCTTGGAACATAACAGTTCGGTTGTTTGGTGGAACACGTGTGCCGTTAAAGGAGTAAACGTTTTCATACCCTTTACCTGATTTTCCCATCTCAACCGCCACAAACCAATCCTCAAACGCGAAGTCTCTCCAGTTAAAAACAGTTAACCTAGCGGTCCAACCGTTTCTGTAATCGGTGTTAACGTGCCAGTTAATGCTGACTCCACAGTTATCAGGACATGGGAGCTTCTTAGGTATTGGCATGTGGTTTTGTTTGGCCCAAGCTTTAGCTTTTAGGGTTCTGTTATCGAAGGGGACAAGGAGGGCGTCTGGAGGGAGGAGGAGCGGGTCACGGTCAGCATTGCAAGTGTTGGTGTCGATGTCATTACATCCACAAGCGCAAGTATTACAAGGAATCGCAGAGTTGTTGTAATAAGCAGAGAAAGACACACAACATCTTGAGGCTTGAGCTTTAGGTTTGGTTATGTTGCAGACAACTTGCCAGCTGGATATGGCATAGGTTATAGCCGGTAGACCGCTAGAATCCGGGAACTGTGACGGGTCAACCCGAACCGGTGGCCCGCATTTGTATTGAGGGTTGAGAACTCCATCGATTTTCCAATGCTGAGGTGGGTATAGTGCTGTTCTGTTTAGGTCAGGAGGCAACTTGAAAACCTAACACAACAAAATAAAAACTTCAAAACCTTAAATCTCGGTTGCACAAAACTAAATGTTTTTTTTATATTTCACAAAGATAGATATAATTTAGGTATGTTTTATTATTTAATAATAGTAAATTGTATATTTAAAAGATAAACTGAATTACTATATGTTTAATTTTGTTAAAATAATGTATTCGTAATATAAAATTTTATGTGTGTTTTTAATGAGTGAAACATGAAAAAAATCGATATTTTTTAAAATGAAAAGAGTATTATTTTTCACAAAAAGCAACAGATTATTTACCTGCAGTTGAAACATAGATCGAGATTTGGAAGGATCCATAAGAGGTGGCAAAAGAGTTCCATTTTTGCAACAAAAAGGTAACTTGCCCATCACTTTATCGTCCTTCATCTCAGGAGGCAAGTCAGAAATGGCTGGCTTCTTCTGACAATTCATGACCTGTGAGAAGTCTAAGTCTTTGTAGTACTGTCCAGCTTTGCTGTAAAGACATTCAGATGGATCTCTCTTGTGAGTGTAAGCTCCTCTCATGGTGTTTATAAACTCTCCTCGCATCCATTCAAAAGTCAGGTTCCAGCGGTCTAAGCGCCCGAGTGGACTCTCGTTGTCGATTGTCACTTGGGCTAAGTAGTTGCTGCTGAAGGATTGTAGAACATCGTAGATAATGTTCAGATCACCGTGCCTTCTCGGTGCAAACTTTGTCTTTGGCCCATTCTTGACCTTGAACTTAGGGTTTCTCTTGCAACAAACGTTCATATTTCCTCCTGCGCAAGAAATCCAAACCCACAATTATAAAAATACTCACTCTGTTTCAAATTGTAGGTAGATTTATTTAAAAACACCAATATTAAAATGTGATTACTTGTTAAAAAATATCATTTAATATATAACTTCAACCAATGATAAAAATTTACATCATTTAACTAGTCACACTATATTTATAAATAGAAAAGTTGCATTAAATGTTTAAATTATTTATATTGTGAAATAAAAGGTTTTGCTAAAACTCTTATATTATGAATCAGAGGGAGTAACATTCACTTTTCATCTAAACATTTTTATAAAATGCAAATGTAAAGACGAGATTACGTTTTGCATTCTGTTGATAACTTCCAAAATATATTTGGTTAACAAAAAAAAAAAGAAAAATGTGAATTTTTGTGTGAAAAGTGAAAGTTCCAGATACAGACCCATAATCACAGTCTGATTCGGAGTTAATCTTAAAAATTCTCTTTTAACGGATAACTTTCCATACCAAAAATGGTTATATAGTAAGCTTTTTTTTAAATACTATTAAGCTACCAACACTTTGGTAAAATTCTAAACATTACCTAATATGCACACATAAATTAGTTGTGCTTTATAATTTTTTGTTTTGTGAAAAGTGTTAGTTCCGGACATTAGATCCATATTCAACATCGAATGAAGAGTTAGCCTTAATATTTTCCGATTTAAAGAAAAAATATCATACTAAAAAGGATTTCGAACCCAAAACACAAAGCAACCAACTTCTTTGCACTATCATTTATACAATACTAATACTTTGCTAAAAGGTAAAATGGTGTGTGTGTTAAACGTTAGCAAATAATAATATGTAAACACAAACTAGTTGTTCTTCAAACAATCGAGTCTAGTATGACCTAACCTTTTCTCTTGGCGGCAGGACATTCCCAACCATCGTTGATGAGCTTAAGAGTTTTCGGCATAGGCAAAACGGACTTCGCAACCCCGAAAAGAGTCCCGGTGATTTCGATATTCGTTGCTATCTGAGTAAAATCACCTGCGGTTAAAATAGAGGTTTTCAAATCCGTGTTCGGTGATCCAACGAACGTTGTTCCATTGCTAGCATCCAGAGGAAAATCTCCGTCCATTGGAGCCGCACCAGTGGCAGAAACAATCAGTTCCTTGTGACGAAACCCTATAAACATTTGCCATCCCGTGAGCTCTTCCTTACCCGCGTTTACAATCATTGCAGTCGCTTTAAACGCCCACGATTGCGCGGTCACGTTCTTGACGTGCGGGTACTCTCTTTCTCTGCTGCCGAAGCTGTAGCTCATGAAGATACCATTGCAATGCGCCATCTCTGGCGGCGGCTCGCCTCCTCCTGCTCCGTCTTCGGTCGGTGTTCCATAATCTTGGCCGTTGCATAGGAAAAGAGTTGATGATAACAAAATCAATAGACTTAATGAATAGCGTGCATTCCAAGGAATCTTCATACCCGTTTTAACTTCAATACCCTTCATCGTTTTATTTTCCTTTCTTCCTCACCGCCTTGTGTTACTTGAAACGCAAGGCAGTGGGAGAAAAGAAATAATTCAAGGAATCAACCAAGCCTTTGACAAAGACAAGATGATTGAATTAAACGATTAAGGTTTCAGATTGAAGAAACCTGTAAAAAGATTCAGATCCAATAGCTTTAATTCAAAGCAAGGAAGGTGGTTGGAGAAGAAGAGAGGTTCCTAATAGGTAGTTTTGATATGAGCCTCTGGTTTATTTAGAGGTGAAGCGGAGAGGACATGTAAGAATGCTAATCTTGGAACGTAGGTTCGTATTTGTTCATTAACTAAAAACCGCTTCGATTGTTTTGTGAAATGAAATAAACCCTGGTTGCTGGTTGTTGTTTTCAGAAGTATTTTGATTCTAGTTCGGTTTAACTAAAACGAATAAGGATTTGATACATTTTCAGAATTATTATCAAGTAATTTTTTAAGAACTGCTTACATTAAGTCTTTATAGAAATTTTCAGTTTATATTTGATCCGACAACATGAAATATATGAATTTGCATCGGCATGATGATAGAGTAATGCCATTATAAAACAAACTACTATATATATATATAGTGTTAGCTTAGATGAGTTTCTAACTTAAAACTAATTGACAATAAGTGGATTGCTTCATTTATATTATATATTATTAAGGATCTTTTCTAATTACCAATATAAAATATTTTGTTTTTTATACGTTGAATTTCGAAATGTTCGAGAAATGATCGAAAAGCCACATTGTACCAGATTAATGTGGATCTGACTCTGATACCATGTTAAGGTATATGAGATTTCAATTTCAATTTCATTCAATTGACGATAATTGGATTGTTCATCTATATTAGATATCACTAATGGTCTCTAATATATAGTATATGTTTTAATTTATTGAGATTAAATGCATTATTAACATTTTTAAAATAGCGACAGATTCTTAATATATACTCACTCTCTTTCATAAATAATTTTATTCTGACATTTTTTTCTTGTTGTGTCATTTAGAATTTAAATATAATTAATATTTATTTTAATTAATTTAATTACAAAATGTATTGATCTTATAAATATTGATATTTTTATTACATTTTTAATACATGTCAAAAATGTGAAATTAACATTCTTTGCAAAATGGAGGAAATAATATTTTCTATACAACTCATCTACTTAATTAAAATATAAATCAAAATTAAAATATAATCTTATATATAAAGTTTGATTCTTCAAAGTTACTAATTAACATGATCGCGACACAAGGCGATTATATATTTAAGATTATGACATGTTTTAAATAACAATTTTTCTTTTAAAAAGTTAAACCAAAAGAATGTAATAGCTAGTTTTACTTTTAAAAATCGTAAACATAAAATTTAAAAGTTAGTTTCCATTTTTTTTAAACAATCTTAAACAAAAGTTTTAAGAAATGAATTTCCATAGAAATAATATTTAATAATAGTATTTCTTTAAAAAATTACTAATTAAGATGATTATGAAACATGAAAATTATATATTTAAGATTATGAAATGTGTTAAAAACATGTTTTATTTTTTATTTTTTTTAAAACGTAAACCAAAAGAATATAAACCAATCTAAAAAGTTAATTTTCCTTTTTTAAATTATTATAGAAACAATGTTTTCTAATATTTCCATATAAATAAATTTTTAACAATGGTATTTCTTTTTTAAAACATGGGTTTAAGATAATTACAAGCGTGGTTTTTCAAAGTTGCTAATTAATTTGACTGCGATACATGGCAATTATATATTTAAGATTATGATATTTGTTAAATATCAGTTTTTTAAGAAATAACTTAAACCAAAAGAATGTAAAAAAAATATAATTTTCCTTTTTAAAAATTCTTAAACAAACAACGTTTTTAATATTTCCATATAAATAAAATTTTAACAATATCATTTATTTTTAAAACATGGTCTAAGATAATTAAAACTAAACGTTATTTTAAGATAAATTTCTGTACAAATTAAATTATTTACAAAATATTTTTCTTATAAATATTTAATATTATTTTTCCTGTTAAAAATATTATACTAAAGAGAATTATAATATTTTAGATGAATATAGCTAAATGTGAATACATATAAAGAAGGTAGAAGTGTTGGATATAGAAATTTTTTCATATAAAGAAAATTTAACAAAAATATTTCTTTTTTAAAACATAGGTTTAAGATAATTACAAATTTAGTTTTTTGAAGTTGCTAATTAGCATAATCCTGACACATTACAGTTATATATTTAAGATCAATGCATATATTAAATAACAGTTTTTAATTTAATAAAAAACATAAACGAAAAGAATATAAAAATAATCTAGAACGTTAATTTCCCCTTTTTAAAACCAAAAGAGAATTTTTATTATATTTATTTTTAAATCCTGAAAAAATATAATTATATAGTTTAATTAATTAATAATTTTTATTTTTAAGAAGTTGATGATAAACATAATACTAAAGCCAGTTTAACTAAAAAATAAATTGTAAAATATGTAGAAATATGAAAAATTCCACTTTTACAAAACTATTTGATATTTACTGAAATATTTTTTTACTAATAATTTATTTTAAATCCTAATCAAAATATAATTGTAAAAAATTGTGTATAGTAATTTACCTTTTCTAAAATCATAAAAAGAAAACATAAGAAATATTGTTTTGTTTTTGTAATAATAATTTTACTTTTGTAAATCCTAAAAAAAAAGACATTTGTATTATATTTTTTGACACATGTCATTATATAAAGCTTGGTTTTCCAAGTTGCTAATTAATATGATCAGGGATATATGACGATTATATATTTAAGATTATGACATGTGTTAAATAATAGTTTTAAAAAAACTTTAACAAAAATAATTTAAAGTTAGTTTTCCTTTTTTAAAGAAAATAAACAAAAAACTTTCTTATTATATAAAGATTGGTTTTCGAATTTGTTAACTAACATGATTACGACACATGAAAAGTATATATTTAATATTATGAAATGTGTTAAAGAACAGTCTTTTTAAAGAAAAACTTTGACTAATATAATTTAAAAGTTAATTTTCCTTTTAGAAAAACTGTAAAACATTATATTTCCATATAAATATTATTATTTAATAATATATATTTTTATTATGCGGGTTTAGGATGTTTTCATGTTTGGGTTTTATA
This sequence comes from Eruca vesicaria subsp. sativa, assembly GCA_932364175.1. Taxonomy (NCBI): domain Eukaryota; kingdom Viridiplantae; phylum Streptophyta; class Magnoliopsida; order Brassicales; family Brassicaceae; genus Eruca; species Eruca vesicaria. Next base: position 189,284 of record CAKOAT010582931.1, read on the forward strand.
TGTGTTTGGTCATACGGAAATCAAACACATATCTAATATTTTTTAGGTGTTTGGTCATTAAAAATTTATTATTACTATTTTTATTATTATTATTGTCTCCCTATAACGAATCTTTATATGTATTTGGTAAAAATAACCCAATTTCCTACATTAGTTTATTAAATTTTTAAATTTAACTATGCAATATTTTCTTATACTTCATTTTTATTTTAAGTTGTTATAATGGATATGTAGCATCAAGAAATAATGAATTCAAAAAAAAAAAATAAACTGAACCAATTTAATAAAAGAATGTCTTTATTTTTACTATAAAGTGAGAATAAAATTATTTTTAAAATAATAGATAAGGAATAGGAATTTATTTTTATATTTTTCCATTATTTAAAATATTATATATATAGTCATAATTATGTAACTAATTTGTTTTAAAGAAAAAAAGTATAATTTAGGTTAGATATATATTTCTTTTTCTTGAAAATGTTATTACTATAAATATGTATCTAGAGTGAAAATATTATAAAGAAAAACGAGAATCCAATATATATCTATATTGAAATTCTTATATTAGAAATGAAGTTAGTATAATGTCTTAATGATTGTGATTTCAGCTTTATTACAACATACACTAAATACGATTTATTATTTATTATAGCTTTGGTCGCTATAAGACTTTAATTAGTAAATTATATTCATAAATAGTTATTTAGACAATAAGGATTCAAAAACATGGTCTTCACAACATACATGTTTGTGGCTACAAGAGTTAAAGTAATATTGAAATGCATAATGTATTAATAGTCTCATTATCTATAGATTACATGATAAAAATGTTGATCCAATGTTTTCCCTTAGTTAAACAAATAAGATAATTTCCAATTCACGTATAGATTCATTAGTATATTTTCTTTTGAAATAGTGAAATTGTATTATAAAGGTAGATTTCTTAATTGTATGATTTTGTAATAAAGTTTTTTTTATTTTTATAGAAATATAGAGTAGGGTTATTCTGTCTCCAAATATATAGATGTAAATCTATTCACTACATTTTCTTTTAAAGTAGATAAAGTCTATAAAGTGCATATATTGTCACCGATCAATTGCCTTGATTCAACTTTCTAATTTGTTGTATTTTACTCTAATTTATATTTTTCCAGGTTAGATTCAATTAAAAATTTCGAGTTTGGATTTTTCTCTATCCCTAAATTAAAATTTCTAATAACTGTTTATGCACTATGATTAGTGAAACATAGCCGACAAAAAAATATTACTAAAACATAAATACTAACCAAAACTTATGTAGAAAAACAAACTTTATTCTTAAAATAAGTTTCACGCAATATATGCAAAAATCTAAGGATTGCAAAAAAAAAATCTCATTTTTATGTTTTTCATAAAATTTAAACATCAATTGAAATACGTGTAACGCACGGATCCATACCTAGTTTTATTATATAAAACTTGGTTCTTCAAAGTTCCTAATTAACATGATTACGACATGTAGCAATAAAAATCATGAGATTGTGACATGTGTCAAAACATTTATCATAAATATAAAATTAATCAATAAAAAATATTTGAAAGTATTTTTTCCCTTTTTAAAATCTTAAATAAAAGATAATTGTAAATAGTTATTTTCAAGTAATTTTCCTTTCTTTTAAAACTCAAATTCCATATTTTAATTCCTACACAAAGAGAATTATAAAATAAAATACTATTTTTCAAAAATATATAAATCAGAAAGAATTATAAATTTTACAATTACTTATAAAAATATTTAATATAATTTTCCTTTTTTGAAACTCTTAAAAAAAAGAGGTGTAAAAGTTAAAACTTCAGCTAATTTTTTGTAAATAACTAACTTTCATGTTTAATTGAAAATTTGCTATTTTAAAAATCCTAAACCAAAAGTATTTTTTACTTTTTTAAAATCTTAAATAAAAGATAATTGTAAATATTTATTTGCAAGTAATTTTCATTTCTGTAAAACCTAAATTCCTACACTTCAAAAACATATAAAGCAAAAACGAATTATAAATTTTACAAATACTTATAAAAAATATTTCATATAATTATCCTTTTCTGAAAATCGTAAACAAAAGTGGTGTAAAAGTAAAATTTCAGCTATTTGTTTGTAAATAACTAACTTTCATGTTTAATTAAAAAAAAAATCCTATTTTAAAAATCATAAACCAAAAGAACTACAAATATTCCATCACTAGTAAAATTAAACCGCATAGCCACTGTAAATCCGTGGCTATATAATAGAAATACCGTGGCTATATGAAAGAAGCCACGTTTCTATGTCGGAAAACTACCATGGCTATAGCTTCGTGACTAAAACATAACCGTGGCTTATTGTGGCTTTAAAGCCACGTTTTTGCCACTACACTTTTGTGGCTTATTAAGCCACGGTATACGTGTCTGTAGTGTGGTTTATATAAGCCACGGTTTACCACTACATGTTCGTGACTCATATAGCCACGTTTTTAGCCACTTTTATTTCGTGGTTCCTTTACCCACGTTTTTTATTTAGAAATCGTGGCTTTTCCTTTTTATCTAGCCACGCAACAATAAACCACGAATTTGGTTTAGTTTTTATTATTTTGTGTTTTTGTTTTTTTTTGGTTTTGGTTCTAATTACCTAATTTATACTATTTCAATTTCTAATTAAATACTAAAACACAAATTAAACAGAACCTGAAATTACATAATATAAAGTTGGTTTTACAAAAGAGTTAACATTAATAGCCTAATAATAATGTGAAACAAAGAGACATGAGTTTTAATAGACCAAAAGAGAGAGAGAGTTATAGTACAAAAGACCAAGTCTAAACACATACATCTAGATAGCATTGTGTTGTGAAGAAGGCTGAGCCGAAGGGTCTTGAGGCTGAGGAGTAGGTGCTTGTTGCTGAGTGGATGATTGTTGGACGAGAAGTGTTTGGAGTAGCTGATTGACTGCAGCTCTTGTTGCTGCCATGTCTTCTTTCATAGTTGACATGTCCTCCTTCACAGCACTAACATTAGCAGTGACGCCTTGCAAGCTCGTCTCAAGACTACCCAAACGCATCTCAATCTCCAGGTTACGGGCAAGAGAAGATGGGACTCTTGCAGATGGCGGATGTTCCCTATTATGGGCACTGCCAAGTCCATAAACATGCCCCCCCTTACTCTTAGCTACCTGAGATTAAAAGGCAAAACAAAGATTCAATACCCAACTTCACAAACAATATTCTATGAACTTATCACTTCACTCCTAATTTCAACTCCACATTCAACATTCTAAAATATTTTTCTATCTATTTAGTCATAATTCCAACACTATAAACAACAAAATATTAAAAACATACACTTAATAATCAGAAAACATAACCGACAGAAACATAACACAAACACAGAGAAAAACAGTGAGATACCTTTAAATATGCTTGGTTTAGCAAAAGGCGTGAAGGAACTGAAGTTTCTGATGGACTTTATGGTGATCCTTCGGTGTTTGAGAGCTGTGTTGCTTCAACCTCAGCTTGAGTAACAAGTTCTTCAGCACGATAGTCCACAAATGTTCCATCCTTGCGTGTGTGTGTCCTCCTGACAAGAGCAGTGTAGGATGGAGGTTCACCATTCTGAACAGTCTATAAAGACAGATAAATAATTAGAGTTAGTAAAATATTTAAAAGATAAAGACAGAAAAATATTAAAAGATAAAGACAGAAAAAATACCATGATGTATTTATGCCTTGCAAACCCACAAGGTCCTGTGTTATGCTTGTGTTCTCCTTTACCCACATGGTCTGATTTGCGGCTTGTAGCAGCTTTCTTGCTCTTCTTCTTGGCTGCGTCTGTCGCCCAATACTCCATGAGTGTATTCCAGTCCTCATCATTGATGTACTTTGGCTGCTTGTTCTTCCTCTTCTTGGTGCTAATCCTTTCACCAATCGATGTCCATGTCTCCTTCTTCCACAGGGCATAAACCAAGTCATTAAACTGGGGCTCCCAATAATAATTTTTCTAAAGAATTAGAGTTAAACAAAAGAACAAAAAAAATTAGGGTGGAACAAAGAATAATACATGTTAAATAACTTACCACAAATGTGTGCCACCATGATTCCCTCCTTTCTTCGGGAACACTTCTCCAACTCTTCCAAGGTCCCATGTAATATCCTTGCCATGTTGCACGTATGAAAGCATACACTGATGGGTCAATAGAAAACCTACACATCAAACATCAGAGAAAAAAATCAGAGACAAAAATATATCTAATGTACATCACATCCTAAGTTGAACAAGAAGGTAAATTTGTATTAAATCTTACCATAGAGCTCCATTGATTTTATCCGGATGAAGATGTGGCTGGTTTAGCCTAGCAGGAGAGTTGAACAAGGCATTCAGAGACATCTGCGGGTAGCTATTTGATCGGGATGATGAAGCAGTACGGTTAGGAGCAATTCCTGTGGCACCAGGAGGCATTGGAGGAGACGAAGTTGTCCCTGGTACTCTTGTTGAGTTCATCTGTTCACAACCAAAGACAAAATAAAATTACTGAGACAGAGACAATTCAAAATAAAAAGACACAGACAAACAAACGGAATTAAAGAAACACAGACACAAACGATTAAAAAAAACAACAGAGACAAACTCCTACAAAGACAGAGACAAACAAACAGAACTAAAGAGACAGAGACAAAAACGAATAAAAAATCAACAGACAGAAACTCCTACAAACACAGAGACAAAAACGAATCAAAACCCAAAAGGAAAAGACACAGAGACAAAACGAAATCTAAAAAGAGACAGGTTACGAATCTAAAAAGAGACAGAGAAAAAACGAAACAAATTAAAAAATGCAAGACAAAGAAGTAAGAAAACAATTGTAGATACAAACCGAATCAAGAAAAAGAAACAGAGACAAAACGAAATCCAATTAAAACATGCAAGACAAAAAACCCTAAATCAAAATAACCCTGAATCAAAAAACCCTAAATAAAAAAAAAACTAAACAAGGAAAACAAAGAAACGAGAACTAAACAAGCATCCCTAAACGAGAATCAAAACATGCAAGACAAAAGAAGTGAGAATCGAAGGGTTTCTGGTCCGAGTTAGGGAAGTGAGAATCGAAGGCTACCTTGACAGATGTGAGGGGGAGAGGAGAGGATTGGTATCGGAGGTGGAGAGGGTTCGAATCGGAGGCGTAGAAGATTTGAATCGGAGACGGCGAGGTCGGAAATCGCAAACGGCGACAAGAAGTCTCTCGAGAGAGTTTAGTTTTTTTCACTAAGTGTTGGGAAGAAAGAAGAATACGAAGATATCTACTTTTCCAATAAGCCACGGTCAATTCGTAGCAAAAGCGTGGCTTATTTTAATTAATAACCGCGAAATTAAAAAAAAATTGGAGCCAAAACCGAATTTCGTGGAGCCAAAACCGATCGGTTTCGCAAAATTTCATAAAAGCCACGAAAAAACCCATGAAAATTTTGTGGCTAGGCCCCAATATCAACCGCGAAATTAAAATAAATGGAGCCCAAACCAAAATGTGTGAATAAGCCACGGAACAACCACGAAATCTGCGTGGCTTTGCTTCATTTACTAACGCGAAACCATAAACTCCTAATCCCTAAACTATAACCCTTACTATTATCCATCAAACTACACACATACAACAAATACATTTCTCATCCTTCAATCTTACAACATTTTATAAAACAAATACATGTCTCCGAGAAATATTACAATCTGAGAATAGATTTTACTATCCCGAATCACCATCTGAATCGCCATCAGTTCCTTCAAACTTAGCATCTGATACATACTCATCGTTTGGCGGATTTACCAGGACAATATCATAATCAGAAACATCGTCAACAACATGTGTCTCCACCTGTAACAATGAACTTTCAGCAACTTGGTCACGTCTATCATCTTGCCACGCTGTTAATGCAATTTCCGACGTTTCTCGGATTCCCCGGGGAAACATTTTTGCACATGACCACCAGTCATCGGTCGACGTATCCGTGGATAAGGAATAAAACAGGCTTGATCACAGTTATCTGTTCAATATACAACAACATTATATTATTTTGAATCTAAAAATTAATATAGAAATAATATAGAAATACTTACTTGGTAATAAAAGGATCATATTTTGCATATTGTCTGCGTGGTGAGACATCAACTAAGCCAAACGAATGTCTTCTCATACCACGATTTTCCGTTGTGTCGAACCACGAACATTTGAAAACCATAATTTTCAAGCCAACATCACCATGATAATCTACCATCATGATCTCCTGAATAAGGCCATAGTAGTCTGTATCATTGGTTCCAGGGACACAAACACCATAATGTTGAGTTTTCTTATTTTGACCATGGGCATGGGTGTGAAAAGTGTATCCCCGTGTATGGTATATTGGCCAAGACCTATAACTACGCTTAGGACCTTGTAAAAAATCCAACATCCACATAGGAAACGTGTAATACTGAGTGGCATCATTAATCTGCAATACAATAATATTGTTATAAATTACAAGTTAGCTCTTAAAAATTTAGAACTTAGTAATATAAACGCAATAAAACTCACATAGTCTTTGCACCATCCTGCAAAATTGGTGTCTTTCGCTTCTTGCAATGCAGTTGGAGTAATATCCGATTATTTGATGTCTTCCATTCTTCAAACATTCTGCACGCATCCATATATTAATTATGCTACTATAAATATGTAATTATATTAGATTTTTATACTACCTTTCATACTCAGCAAATTTGTCACAGTTGAGCAACATAAATGTCTGAAGAATTGTGTTATCTTCATCATTCAACCAACCAGTTGAGCACTTGCCACTGATTCTCCCTTCATGGAAAAACAAAGGTGGTACATCCGGATCGTTGTATGAGAAACGAATATCATTCGGACCTTCTTGAATGCTCATGATTTCAGGATCCCCCAAAAAAGTAGAAGATGCATTTGCAATCTCCTCGTTAATCCATTGAGCGAGTATCGAACCCGCAATATGAGCTTTGTTTTTGACCATATTCTTCAAATGGTACATGTATCTCTCAAATACATACATCCACCTAAAATGGACGAGACCAGCTAAGGCTACTTCATCTGGAAGGTGCACAATAAGATGTTCCATAACATCGAAGAACGTTGGAACAAAAAAATTTCCAAGTTACAAAACAATTTCGAAAGAAGAGGGCAATATCTGTAAACAAAACACTAAAGTTATAATATCAGTTATAATAAATTTTATAAACATTACAAGAAAGAAATACCACTAATTGCTGTGTGGACATTTTTTGGAAGGAGTTCAGCAAACGCAAATGGATAAAGCCGCTTCATTATGACATGACAATCATGACTTTTCAGTCCGTGTAGCTTTAAAGTACTTTCGTCAATACATCGACTAAATTTGGAGGAGTATCCATCAGGAAATTTGATGTCGTTTTTCAGCCAAAGAAGGAATTGTCGTTTTACCGCATTTGATAACCTAAAAGTTGGCACAGGCATTGTTCCATCTTCATTTATCTCCAAATCTCGTCTTCTGCATATTACTGGAAGATCTAATAGGCTTTTGATGTTGTCTTTTGTCTTTCCGGAGACATTTAAGAACGTGTTTGTCACATTATCAAAGAAATTTTTCTCAATGTGCATGAAGTCAAGGCTATGCCGAAGAAGATGAGTTTCCCAATACGGTAATTTCCAAAATATACTCTTCTTTACCCAATTGTGAGTAACTCCGTAACCAGCTATTGTCTTCGATGGGTTATCATGTCAATTCCCTCCACAGGTAACAGATTCTTGTAAACCTTCAATATTATTTATCCTTTCACGTAATATTTCTTCTCCGGTCAACCATGGGGGAGGAGGATCCTTAACGGTTTTTCCCCGTCTAAATTCTTGAGTGTTTTTCCTGTAAGGATGATCTGCATCTAAAAACCTTCTGTGGCAATCAAACCAACTATGTTTCCGTCCATTAGGCAACTAGAATGCATCTGTCTCATCTTGACAATATGGGCATGCCATCCGACCATGAGTCGTCCAACCTGAAAGCATTCCATACGCAGGAAAATCACTTATCGTCCACCCTGCTCGCATTATGAAGCTTTCTTTCTTTGAAACATCATAAGCCTCCACACCATCCTTCCATAAGCTTTGTAATTCTTCAATCAATGGCTGCAAATAAATATCTAAGCTTTTCTTCGGATGTTTAAGCCCGGGTATTAGTACCGAAAGTAACAAGAATTCTCTTTTCATGCACATTCCCGGAGGTAAATTGTACAGAGTTACAATAACTGGCCAAATAGAATGTGCTTCACCACTCATACCAACTAGATTAAACCCATATGTTGACAAGCATAGATAAATATTCCGGCTTTCAGCAGCAAATGCAGGATATACCTCATTGAAGTGTTTCCACGCTATGGCATCAGATGGGTGATGCATTTCACCTTCTGGACAAACATGTTCCTTATGCCACCGCATATTAGAAGCTGTTGCCTCGAGTTGGTATAGACGTTTCAGACGCTCTGTAATCGGCAAGTAAAACATTCGTTGTTTTGGTTTGTTTATCCCTTTTCCATTGTTTGGATAATAGCGATCTTTACCACAAAACCGACATTTGACCAACTTCGCATCGTCTCCTTTCCAAAACAGCATACAGTTCTTCACGCAAACATCAATCTTCTGCACGGGTAACCCAAGACCGCGCGTCAGTTTTTTTGTCTCGTAATATGTTGATGGAGCTTTATTCGGCTGCGGAAGCTTTTTTTTAATACTTCTGATATCTCATCTACACAAGTTTCCGCCAAATTATAATCTGTCTTCACTTTCATTATCCGTGAAGCAAGAAACAACTGAGATATTCCTTCTCCAGACCCTTCGTAAAGAGGTTGGGTGGCCGCTTGAAATGCATCAAAAACATTATCATGATATGGCTCCGCTATCTCCGTCTCTTCTATAGGTTGTGGCATGAAAGGTGGCGCAATGTCTGCTTGTACTTCTGGAATCTTATGATAACAATCTTCTAGACAATTCCAAGTAGGATTCTCCCACATTCCATCTTCACCTGTCGAGTTATTCGCCCCGGTACTCTCACCGACATCATAGAATTTCTCTCCATGATTCGTCCAGACATAATAATTTCCCTTAAAGCCGTATAAGAATAGATGTCTTGAGACAACTTTCACATCTCGTTGCTTCACATTTTTGCACCGTGCACACGGACACAATAATGTTTGTCTTTCCTGATAATCAGATTGATTACACGAAAATTGAAGAAATGCATTAATACCTCCGATGAAAACTTCAGAAACACAATTACTTCCTGGATCAAACCTTTCATCCATCCATTCTCTTGATTCAAAGTAAAAGGACATAGTGTTTTTTAAAATTTTGAGAGACAAGAATGAGCTCAATCTTTCTCTCGGGTAGCTTTGATCATTAAAGTAAGCCACGGTACAACCACTACAATATCGTGGATTATTTAAAATATCACCACTTAGCCACGCAAAGACCATGAAATATTCGTGACTTCTTCATTTTCGTCGGCACAAAATACCAAAAACATTTAGGCAATGATGATTTCATGTCATAAAACGTGGCTTTGTATGTCGGCAGGGAAAAAAGACTTTCCCACTATAAATTTCGTGGGTAAACAGTAGCTTTTTTGTATTTACCACGAAATAATCGTAGCGTTTTCGTGGCTTATTATGCCACGTTATTTTTTCGTGACCTAAACGTGGTTTGGTTTTGCATTTTTCGTGGCTTTTTTCTTTTCGTGGCTTTTTTGTGGCTGTGTCGTGGTTTTTTCTTTTAGCCACGGTAATGTAGTGGTATTGGCGTGGCTATGCGATAAAATTTTACTAGTGCATATATATATAGGTCTAACTGTTTAAGTTTTCTTATATTTTTTCACATAACACTAATATTTACTACAAAAATATTAAGTGAATATCTTTTTATTTTCATGATACACACTCTAATTTTATTATTATGATACTTTCTACATCTTATGATGATGTTGTAACTGTTGTAAAATTATGATGATGTCGTTGTAAATGATTACGTATGAATATTATGAATACATTTTCGTACATGTAAGAAAATATACAATTAATTTTAATATCACTTTATTACAATATTATGTTTTACATGTTTATAGGTGTCATAAGTCACTTTTACCTCATTTTCCAATTTAGTATTTTTCTTCTAACTTATTTTTTTATTGAGGATCATCAAGTAAAAATGAACTCATATAATTGTTTAACATATGTTCAGTTAAACAATTTTTTATTAAGTATAGTACACATTACTAGAAAGTGAAGAGCAAAAAGAAAAAAGAAAATGAATAACAAACTTATAGAAATGAATTTTATATCACATGACGAGAAAGTAAATATAATTTTTTTTCCAAAAAACACATATCTTTTTATTATTAAACTTAATTTGTTATAATATATAAGAAAATATAATTTAAGAATGTATACATCAATCTCTTTTAGAAAATTTTAAAGATGAGTTACGTGAAGAAAGTCTTATTGAAATCTATAACTTTAATATGCAAGTTTTCATTAGAAACTATAAAGTTTTTGATCACAAATTTGAGATATAACTTATTAAATTAACAACATTTGTAAGACAACAATATTTTTCAATTATCCCATGAAAAGAGTTGATTTCAAAATTATGAAGAAAATATTCAACTAAAAGGTACAACAAACGACTTATATTTTATATTCATAATATTTATATTTACCAAATCAATTAAAAAAAATTTATATTAACCAAATCTAATATTTTCTCATGGAAAATTGTATGTCACACTATTAAAAGTCAATACATGGTAGCACTTCAAATTCTTAACAAATACATAACATAATGATAATAGTGTTCTAAAAATATTAAAAAGTTTTCATTAATATATAATAGATCTAAAAGGAGATGAACTACACACATTTTATGCTACAGTAAATAAATTTGTTGTTTATCCAATAACATAGTTGATATTGAGTTGACTATAAAAATATAGACTAATATACATTAAGTATTTGGAATTGTGTTGTTTTATATTTTTAAACAAAAGTATGAAGGGTTTACAACAATATTTGTATCTATATTTTAGTTACCTACAACTAATATTATAATTAAAGATTGAAAAATAAATAAATTGAACTATAAAATAACTAATATTATAAATATGATGATTGACTAGTATTATAAATGAAATAATTATTAATAGTATGTTAAAGCATCATAATTATTGAAATATAAATATTAATAAAAATTAATAGCGCAAAGTAAATTATTATTCTTTAATAATTCTAACACCAACATATACAACAACCTAAAATAGATGTTCAAAAAAATTTGAATTTTTCTCTTTTTTCCATAAAAAGAAAATATTAAATAAAACTCATGCTTTTACACGAATCCATATCTAGTTAGTAATATAAAGAAAAGTTTAAATAAAGTTTTGAAGAATATTCTAAACGTTTCTTTTTTTTAGACTGATCTCTCTCTCTCTTTACTTTTTTTATCTCTCTCTTTTTTTAAAAAAAAATATCTAAGATACTCACCGACATACCTGGAAATATGCAATGCAAGTGTCTTTAGACATCAGCACACGAGAAAGTCTACTGAGTCAACAATTTTAAAAATCATGATACATAAAGATTGACACCTAGCAAAAATATTTTTGTAGACGATTTTTTCTCTTTATTTCATTTTTTTATCGCAATTGCTAAAAAAACTCACTTGACATCTCACGTGTGCAGTGGCCATGCGGTATGAAACATGGACCACTCTCCATATCAGTTTAATGATTAAAAAATCTTATTAATCAATTAGTCCGATTAATCTTCAAAATTCTTGACAAAACACATCTCCAAAATTCTCTATGAATTTTTTTAAAAAATAGTTTACCTATAGTGGACTGTTTATTAGTGCAGATCCTTGATCAAAGTGGTGGGTGGTGAGAATATGAAAATTAGAAAAACATAGAGCATTCACACGATAAAAGAAAACATCTAATGGTTGGTCGAGCAGTAAAAGAAAAGCGTGTTGTGTTGTGGTGATGTTTGTACCATACAAATATACAGTACCGGTCTTGAGATTTACGAGGTCTCATACGAAATTAAAAATTTTAATGTTTTTTGGGGTTAAAACAACTACATTTTCTAAAAGAATTAGGGAGTTTTTACTTCTTTTTCTTTAATATATGTACTAGATTTCGACCCGCGCAACCGCGTTGGTTTTGTTTTCATTTTTGTATACATATATATTTATTTTATAGTATTAGTGACGTTAGTCCTATATTTATATTTTTTTTACAATCTATTTATATGACAATATACTATTACATACACAATAAATTTATAGTTTTCATGTTAATATCAATTGTTTCAATAGTTTTTACTATATATCTATGTTATTAGATTTTCATTTAATTATTAATATTAATATATGCACGAAAATAATATTTGAAAATTATTTTTTATCTAGTTTTAATTAAATTTTGATATGTGTTTCAAATTTAGAGTACCATTTAGCAAACTTTTTATGTTTATACAGCTAATATGTTATTATAAATGTTTAAGATATGTTAATTTTATACATGAATTATATAGTTACTAATGTTAGTTCGTTCTGCCAACATATTATATATTTTATAAAATTAATATTTTCTAATTTTAAAAATAAAATTTATTAATTTATCAGTTTAATATAATTTTATAACATATATTTCAATATAAAAATGTTCATTTAATACAATAGATTATGATTATAAAATAGAAAAAAAATTGTTTTCCATTTTATAAGAGATAACTGAATATATATATATATATATATATATATATATATATATATATATATATATATATATATATTAATGTATAATTATATATCATTACTAACTTGAAATTAGTGAAATATTTATATAATTTTTTTAAAGTTAAGATCTTGCTAAAATATTTTCAACAGATTTGTTAAAAAGAATTAATATATATTGATATTTAAAATATGAAGATATCAAAAGATATTATTTTTAAAGTGGTTACAAAGAAATGAAATATACTTAATAAAAATTCTTAGTGATGGTCCAAATAAATAAAAAATCACACATGAAATAAGTCATGACTTCTTTTTTAATATGATAGATTTTATGTTAATTTAATCGACTTAATTATGTAAAATTTATAAATTATATATATATATATATATATATATATATATGTTCTGATATTTTCTAACCAAATATGCAAAATATATAGGTTTTATAAGTATTAAATTCAACTAAATATGGTGTTCAAAAAAATTCAACTAAAAAAATTGATATGAAAATGAGGCCCCATCCCAATGTTTTATGGGTGTGTGTTCAAGCTCGGCAGTGCAAATATACAAGGGAAAATTACATATAAATATCCCAACTAAATTTTATTAAGTTTATAAATACCCAAACTTTTTCGCTACCCAGTTTAATACCCCAGATAATTATTTTGCTCATTTTAATGCACAAACTTTTATAAATGTACCCATTTTAATACTTAAAGTTTGTTTATTTTAATTAACAATACGAATAAGTTTCCAATAAAATTTTTAAAATTTCTAAACTTTACCAAAAAAATTGATTTTATTATATGTTAGAGATATGAAATTAAATAAATTTTTTATAATCTTAAGTTTTCTAATATTTTTTTAAGTTTTATATATTGAATTTAGTTTGTTTTCTGAAATAAAAAAAAGTAATTTTTTTTTCCTTCAAATTTTTTTTTAAAAAACATTTAAATTTTCTCCAGAGTTTATTTACCTTCTTTCTTAAATCTTAGAGTAAAGTTAGAAATTTTAAATATTTTTTCTTAGATTTTGGAGATTTTTTAAAATTTTGTTTGAAACTTATTAGCATTGTTAATTAAAATAAATAAAGTTTGGGTATTAAAATGGGTACAATTATAAAAGTTTGTATATTAAAGTGGGAAAAATTATTAGTTGAGATATTAAATTGGATAGTGAAAAAATTTGGGTATTAAAAAGCTTAATAAAATTTAGTTGGGCTATTTATATGAAATTTTCCCAATATACAATCAATGCCAGGAGACCATTTTTGTTAACAAAATCATATTAACATGGTCATATCTTATACAAGAACACTATTTTAAAAAATTATTTGTTTTAAATATTAATCAATACAAGATGTTCACTTTTGATATAATATATGATAAAACATACTATTTCGTGATATATAATCATTAAAATATTATCCTGATAAAATATATTATAATATAAGATTATACCTTAAAAGTAAAGTTATACTAGATGGTTCGTTCGCGCATGGGAACATTAACATTATTCATTATATAACCTATTAATACATGTAATACTAATTACAAGATTATAAGATAAATTAATATTTATGTTTCATTTGAAAATTTTCACGTATTATACTTTTTGAAAATATCTTTGTACACTATGTTCATTATTAATAAATAAATCTTTATAAATCATGCGTAATGTAGTCTTTTCAATTATATAAATTAAGATATTATTTGATTAATATTTAGGATAACATCAGAATATATATATATATATATATATATATGAATTATCTTTTTATTTCAAAATATATTTTAGAATTTGGATAATTTTTATCATTATTAATTTTAATCATTTTTCTAACCAAATAAATTTTTAGTTCGTTTTTAGTTTTTTGGCTAATTTATATATTTGAAACTTATAAAACACTCAATGTTCTTTATTATATAAAATTAATATTTTATTTTATTAATATTTAGTTATATGTTTTCTGTTTTCAATCTTTAACTTTCTATTAAGGATAACAACACAATATATATATATGGATTATCTTTTTTATTTTAAAGTATATTTTTAGATTTGGGATAACTTTTATTATTTTTAATTTTAATAATTATCTAACAAAATAAACTTTGAATTTTTTTTAGTTTTTTGGTTAATTTATATATTTCATTAAGAATATCAGCTGTATTTAACCACTCTAACATTTAACTTGAAAGCTCTGTTGCGAAAAATCACTTCGTAAATAATAGTATAGATGTTTTTATATTTTTATTTGCTTATATTGTTTTGTTTGTTTGAATAATCGTTACTCGTTAAGATGTAATTTTAATAATACAAAATATAATTTTAGGTCTGATTCTGACTATAATAAAGTAGTGTGGTATTTGATATTGTTATACGATTTCACGAATCTCTTATACACCCCTTACGAGTACATATGCTATGGTTTATATATAGAAATAAATGCGATTACCTGTGTAAGTATATATATTCTGAACGTTTGATAGATTCCAAATTGATAATAAGCTAGTTTGGGTTAATGCGATTTAATACCAGATTGGTAATAAAAAGGAGCAAAGAAGCATTGTTTTACATGTTTCTCTTTGTTCCATGAAGAAGCTAGCTGCCTTCATAGACATATAAATGCACCACCTCCGAAGGAAAGAATTTTTGGAACTATGCAGAGTATTGCGCTTCATAAAATTGAGACTGAGAAGAGGCGTCACGATGACAGAAGAGGGTATAGAAGAACCGAAGCTCCTCGTTCCTTCTCTAGACAGTATGATGAAAACTATATACATTCTGAGAGGAACAGAGCTAGTGATGGAGCTTTTCAGTCACAACGTGAAGAGCATGACAGGGTACAATCTATTTTGTCAAAAATGGTTCGATCAAACTTTGCTTACTTTAGGAGCAAGACTCCTTCTTTTCAATATCGAGTGGTAGCAGATAAAATGCTTAACTCTGTCTCCTCAACTCCACATCACCAAATAAACTGATCTACGGGTTCTGACCTTAGGGCATTACTACCACCTCAAACTGAGAAAATGCCAGCATCAAGCTCCAGAGCAGAGATCACCCCGACTAGAACCACCAAGGATCGGTTAGGAGTTTCAGCCAATACCAGGACTGATACAAACTCATGGTCAAAGGAACGCCAGTCGGCTGTTGAACGACTCTTTGAACCAATCCCTTCGAAAAAGTTATCTACGAGAAAAGCGCCTAGTTTTGAGTCTGGATGGCTACATGAAGTAGCAAGCAGAGAGGAGGAAGATGAACTCAAGGAAAATCAGCCTCTGTAAAAGCCGATCACTGAAATAGAAATAATTCCCGCTTCACTTCGATTAAGGGCTAGTGGCTCTGGAACTAAGAGCAGAAGAGGTAGAATATCGGTAGCTGCTCAAAGTAAAACTGCTGTTAGGCGAAGAATTACCAACCCCATCAAAAACGCGTTGTAAGAAGCCCCTTACTGAGACTTAACCAAAAGAAACCCCCGGTGGCTCGTTCCTCTACAACTACAAGGAGAAAACTGCTTGTGGAGAAGGACAAAGATTTACCTTGTAATAAGGCTGGTTTGAGCAAACAACGCATGAAGAGTGACCCACCAGATATGGTGTTTATACCGAGAATTACTAGGGGTGGGTGGATTTTCGGCTCCATAAAAACTCTCTTCCTCAAACTCCCTGATCGCTCAAGTTCTGCTAGGGAAATATGAACTCCTCCTTTTTAGACTGTCCGATACCAGCATCATCCTCTCATGGATGGAGAACTATCCTAGCCGGAAGAGAGATTCTGAGGAAAAGTCTGAGCTGGGCAGTAGGAGATGGCGAGAAAATTTGCCTATGGGATGACCCTTGGCTCTCTTTCAACACCCCAACCAAGTCAATGAGATCACCATCGAATGAAAACCAAATTCTCAAGGTCAGTGACTTGGTATGTCCTCTTACAAATAAGTGGGAGATTGGGAAAATTCACAGAGTTTTACCTCAGTATAAGGATACTATTTTGTCGATAAAAACCAGTGGTACACCCTCTTCTGATACTCTGGTCTGGATCCCGGAAAAATCAAGCTTATACTCTACAAAATCTGGATATGGTATTGGAATTATAGACAACAGGAGTGGTCAGGCTAATAACGATCCAGTCAACTGGATCAAGCATATCTGGAATATTAAAACTGCACCGAAACTGGAGGACTTTCTATGGAGATTAGTTAGAAAGGCTATACCAGTGAGTGCAAATCTAGAGATGAGGGGAATTGCGAGTTTCAAATGCAAAAAATGTGATGGACAAGAGGATGGCCTTCATGTCTTCCTCAAGTGCCCTCTTGCAGAGGAGGTGTGGAGTCTAATCCCAGCAGCACTAATACCATTGAGTTCTCTCACAGCAGTCGCAGATTTGATAAAACAAGGAAGCAAATTTGTTCATTTACCACCGGTGGGAGTGACTACCCCATTTTGGCCATGGGTTCTATGGAACTTATGGAAATCAAGGAACACTCTGCTATACGAAAACAGAGCGTTCACTGTCAAAGAGATCGTGCTTAAGAGTATAAAGGATGAAAAGGAATGGTCTAATGCGCAAGTCGAAAATGAGGTGCCAATACCTCAAAATATCTCTCTCCATCATGTCCAGCAACGCTCTCCATGCTCTCGTCCATCGACACAACTAGGTACTCTTGTTGTTAATGTCGATGTGGCTTGGGATCCTAATACGAGAAGATGTGGTATTGGAGGAATTTATTCTGGTGATGTCCCTGATCTCCCCCCTGTAATCTCAGAGTCACATAGTCATGTTTCGTCAGCTCTCATGGTAGAAGCCATTGTTATTCATCGCACGGTGTCATGCGCTGTCTACTCAAACATCTGATCTCTGGTGGTTCTTTCGGATTCTCTATCCCTAATTAACTTGTTGAAGATGGGAGAGCATCAACCTGAACTATTTGATATCATGTTTGATATTTATCACTTTCAAGGCATATTTGGTGGCAAAATCTGTTCTCGTTGGGTCTGTATTGAACTCCACTTTAGGAGACTACACTCTAGTATAAAATGAAAATCTTGTTTGTTCAAATGGACTCCATATTTTTCTGGGCCGATATACTCATCCGACATCCTTTTCCCAAATTATTTATAAATCTTAATAATTGTACTACATGTTGGGGTCAAAATCGGTCACGACGGAATCAATAGCTAAAAGTCCCGGAAAAAAGAATACAAGAAAACTGTAGAATTTCTACGGAGATACGAAGTTACGGAAAACTTCTATCAAAATATGAAATAGTTAAAAAGACCTCATGTTGAGGTAAAAACGGTACTCTCGAATCAACGTCTACGATTACTTCTCCATATGTCCTCCGAAAAATCCTTGGGTCGAGAAGACGAGAAACAATCAGCTCGCCAAGACGGCGAACTGGACGGACCAATACAGCTCTCCGGCTTGGCAATCTGACCACGAACGATCAGCTCACCAAGACGGCGAGCTGGACGGACCAATCCAGCTCGCCGGCTTGGCGAGCTGACCACAGACGATCAGCTCGCCAAGACGGCGAGCTGAACGGAACAATTCACCTCGCCGTCTTGGCGAGCTGACCACGGACGATCAGCTCGCCAAGAGGGCGAGCTGGACGGACCAATTCAGCTCGCCGGCTTGGCGAGCTGACCACGGACAATCAGTTCGCCAAGAAGGCGAGCTGGATGGACCCATCCAGCTCGTCGGCTTGGCGAGCTGACCACGAACGATCAGCTCGCCAAGACGACGATCTAGACGGACCAATTCAGCTTGCCGGCTTGGCGAGCTGACCACAGACAATCAGCTCTCCAATACGGCGAGATAGACAGACTAATCCAGCTCGCCGGCCTGGCGAGCTGACCAAGACCGGCTCGGCGAGCTGACCAAGACTGGCTCGTCGGCTTGGCGAGCAAGCCGTACTATCCGCACCATCCGTTAACGAGCCGTACAAAAGGAATGCACCCCTTGACTCGATCATGCTCCAAACCACGATCTGAACACCTTTCGTTTCGTCTCGATCCGAGATAATCGTATAAATTGGCAAAGGTTAAACGAAACACCAAAAATTACCTCAACTATACAATTAGCTCGGGCTAGTTTATAAAAACACCATCATATCGCGGAAATATTTCTATAAAAATCGTAAAAATGGCAAAACTCGTAAGATGGTCTAAAGGGTCCTAAGACGCGAAAAATGCCCACTTGCGACTTTAGATGAAATCCAGCCCAAGGATATGATGACGGTTTGTCCCTTGTTTGCAGGAAAGGATAAATATCAAGTTTGGAGATAAATAGAAGTTTTCCAAGGATAATTATGAAGATCGAGAAAAATGGAAGATTTCTGAGGAAGAGATAAGTACGAATCGAGGCGGAAAAAGAAAGACTAAACCGCCTAGAAGAGGAGTATATTAGGAAGAGGTCGAGGCAAGAAGCAAAGGATAACTTTTACAACTTTTCTAGACTTAGAACTCTCTTTACTTAAAAACTTGGTTTTATTCTTGACAAGTTCCGTTTCTATGAGTGGCACTTAATTACTAGACGAACTTGTCCTGGCAGTTCAATCTCTTGTCCAGTTCTATCAATTGAACTACGTTCGGCTTGATGATCGAAAGGGGTACGTAGGCATCCTTTCATAAGGTTCAGTCCGAAATCAATCAAATCCTTTTTTCGTATCTTTTCGTCTTTTGTTATTGAGATACCACTCAACTAGGTTTAAGGATTTCGTTGCTAAAACTAGATAACTCGCTGATAGCTCTTGTGGCCAAAGCTTTTGTAATCTGTTGTAATAATCGCAACGTTCTTATGCGAATACGAAATAAGATTTACTTTTTTTTTTATAAATTTGTTTTATCATGTTTCATATTTTTCGCATTTATTTGGTTACTTGTTATTGGCTCTCGCAGATATTAGAGATCTCTGGAAAATTAAGGTTTTCCTAAATTTTCTTATTTTATGAAAGACAGTACGAATTTCGACTCTCACAGTACACATATAAATAAGAAAAATTTGCCAAATTGAATAAAAGATGGATTTCGGTCTCTATAACCGTCTTCCTGAACATGTCATGTATAGATATTGTGTACCGCAGTGCATGGGAATATTAAAGTCCACCGACGTGCACATGAATAGATATGGATTAATCAATATTTTGCGCATCTTATTCGTAACGCGATTACTTTATTGGATTCACGCATTGTACCGAATAAACATCATAAATTATGTCTTATAATTTATAATTTATTATTTATTTTATATTTAATTAAATATTATGAATAATAAATATATTGAACTAAAATAAAAAAAAAATATTATATACATAATTAGACTGAAATAACACATAAATCAAAATAAATAAATTAAAACATCATTTTATTTATTTATATGGTATATAAGTACATTTAAATGATATTGAGATAAATATATATTAAATTTTCAATATAAATATTTAATTGAATTTTTTTCAATTCCAGTTCACATGATTGTATATTTGTGGTAAACAAATTTAAACTATTAATCATAAAATTTCAGTGTAAAATATTTAATAGTTTTATTAATTTATAATCATTTAAAAAAATAATACAAATTTCAGTTTAAAGGATATTAATCTATATATATTTATATATTTAAGTTAGATATTTATAAATAATACTTCATATATATATGATTTGATAATCATTTGTATTTTTTAATAACAAATAAAAAATCATCATTTAAAATTTTAATAATTTATAGTTGTTTAAAAATACTCAATATATAACATGTAAGAAAACATAAATAATGTAAATTAAATAAAATGGTAGTGAATTTATTGGAAAAATTATTATCAAATATTTATTATTTAAAATCATCTTTATTATATATATCTTAATTATATTAGTTAATTTCATAATTTTTATTTAAGAAAATAAAGAAAGATATTTTTTATGTACAAATAATCAATTTCATCGCTAATTTAATAATTTAAGAAAAATAATATTTATATAGGTGGATGAATATATTTTTTGGAAAATAAAAGTTATTTTATTGATAACACGTGGTTAGATTTAAATGTTTAAAATCTCTTCAGTTAATATATATATATATATATATATGAGATTTTTTTGCATCTGCTAAGAATATGAATTAAAGTAGTTTAGAAAGCGCAGTATATAATTAGTTTATTCAGATTATGCCGACTTTATCTATACGTGTATGCAAACAAAATATCTATTATATTATGTATTATTTCAGATTTGAAGTTTTTCATGTAAATAAAATCATGGTCACGAAAATGATCAGACACACGTGTCACACGTATAACCCACGCTTTCACTCCCGCTTGTGAAATTCGCTCACACGTACACAACACATTACATGTCTAATTAATCCATTCACATGGACCGACTTAATAAAATCTAGTAATACCATCCATCTATATATTCCAAGAAAGAACTTCCTACTTTATACCACGTAAAAGTTAACTCCGATCGAAACAAAAAGAAGAAAAATAATTGTAACAAGAAGAATTAACATGGCGAGTTTACTAGATAAAGCAAAAGGTTTCGTGGCTGATAAACTCGCCGGGGTTCCTAAACCGGAAGGTTCGGTTACGGACGTCGACCTTAAAGACGTGAATCGCGACTCCGTCGAGTACTTAGCCAAAGTTTCAGTCACCAATCCTTACGGTCACGCGATTCCGATCTGCGAGATCAATTTCACTTTTCACAGCAATGGCCGGTAAAACTCTTTCTCCACGTTTGATCTCAATATTTCTTCCGTTTCCATTTAGATGTTTTGATATTCCAGTTTATTATCATGGGTTCTTTGGAAAATTCAAAACCAATATCCATTTTTTTTCTTTCGATGGTCTGGTTTACGGTCGATATTTTGATATATGGAACATATAAAATTAAGTCATGAACAAAATTTGGTTTGGTTTAAATATATCCAGTTCGGTTATATGTCCATGAGCATATCTCCAACTCCAATACAAAAAAATAATTGCAAAAAAAAAAAATTATAAAATAAAGTGGAAAATGTAATCATGAACAAACAAAAGATTTTATTCAATTTTTTTTTTGTTGCATTTTCCACTCCATTTTTGTAGTTATTTTTGCGGTGGGATTAGAGATGGGTTGGAGATACTCTAAGTTTTGCTAATAGCATCTGGTGTTTGTGGTTCAGTTTGCATTTCGTTTACATTTAATATATGTTTATTCAGATCAACTTGTGATACTAATCCGTTCATTTATCTGGTTGACGTTTTGTATTTGTACGTTGAATAAAACTTGTGTACAAAAGTAGAAGTGTTTATAGTTTGAAAATAGGAGTATTCTGTAAACGCTAAATTCGTGTAATCTAATTATTGGTTACAGAAATACTCAGCTTGCTACAACCAATTTCACTAATCTAATTACTTATAATGAGAAAATTGATAGGGAAATCGGAAAGGGGAAGATACCGGACCCTGGTTCACTGAAAGCAAAGGACATGACGGTCGTTGATGTTCCGGTGGTGGTGCCGTATAGTATACTGTTCAACTTGGCACGAGACGTTGGTGCTGACTGGGACATTGACTATTTGCTCGAAATAGGCCTCACCATTGATCTTCCTGTTGTCGGGGATTTTACAATCCCTATTACCAGCAAGGGCGAAATAAAACTCCCGACTTTTAAAGACTTCTTCTGAATCAGCTTTACCCTACTAAAACAAATATCGTTTTGTAATGGTGATAATGTAATAAGTATGGTTTACTTATAAAATCAATAAGTATAATAATATAATAAGACTTTTGTGAACTTCATCTTCATACTATATCTTCATACTATGGATAGAATTTTCTCCTTGTTCTTGACTTTTTTGGTGCTAACTATTAAAGATGATTTTAGTATAGTATATAGAGTCATTTGAATTCTTTTGAATATATATATTTTTAAGTTTTTATCATAAAAATAGATTTTAAATTTTTGTATTTTCTCTTTGTTCTTGACTTTTTGGTGCTAACTATTAAAGATGATTTTAGTATAATATATAGGGTCATTTGAATTCTTTTGAATATATATATTTTTAAGTTTTTATCATAAAAATAAATTTTCAATTTTTTAAAAAAATTTTATCACAAAAATAGATCTAAAACGATCAAAATAATATTTTTTTATTTTTTGAAAATTTTAATTTTTTTTTTACTTTTTAAAATTTAAAATCTTATCTTTAAAATCTTCACTCTTCTATTCAAAAAAAAAGTCCAGGATTAGTTAATCCAAACGATATAAATGTATATTTATTTATATTTATTTATTTTTGATAAAAATATTTAAATATGTTTTAATCATTTATATTTTAACGTCGATGTTTGTGTCAAAAACTTTTTGAAATCTATCTCAGGAAATTTCTCTAATATTTTATAATAGATTTACAAAGCTTCGATTTATGTTATTGAACATCCCTAGTTGCTTGGTATAATACAAAATTCTTTGGAATTTGTTATTATAATTCCATTATCTTGTTTTTCTACTACTGTTTTGGCTAAGCCCTTGCGCGTGTGTGACTGCTAGCTAGTCGTCTCTTTTAGTCAACTTAAAATATCAGCTAAAACAATCCCTACCAGCAGACCAAAGAATCAAATCTACAAAACATCTTCACATCTTTCAGACAAAGAAATCTGAAAATCAAAATGGATCAAGATCGAGACCATGGTGGAAGAAACTGTTGTAGCTGCTGCTTTAGCTTCATCTTCACGGCAGGTCTCACTTCTCTTTTCCTATGGCTAAGTCTTCGCCCCGACAAACCCAAATGCTCCATCGAATACTTTTACCTTCCTGCCCTCAACAAATCCTTAGACCCACATTCACGTCAAAACACCACTCTCAACTTCATGGTTCGTTTCGAGAACCCAAACAAAGACCAAGGAATCTACTACGACGACGTCCACCTCTCTTTCTCCACCAACAGCTCTTCTCTTGTTAACTACACGGTGCCAAGATTCTACCAAGGACACAAGAAGAAGGCCAAGAAGCGGGGTCAGACTCTGCCCTTGAACAACCGGACAGTTTTAAGAGCGGTTTTGCCTAACGGGTCAGCGGTTTTTAGGATGGATCTGAAGACGCAGGTGAGGTTCAAGATTGTTTTCTGGAAGACTAAGAGGTATGGAGTTGAGGTTGGTGCTGATGTTGAAGTCAATGGAGAAGGAGGTAAGGCTCATAAGAAAGGGATTAAGATGAAGAAATCTGATTCTTCTACTAGGTTAAGATGCTGTTTTTTTATTAGTGTTTTGATGAATCTGGTCGTGTTTTTGTGATTCGTTAACTGATTAATGGTTTTGATTCTTTTTTCCGATTTTGTTGACAGTTTTCATGAGTCTTTTTGTGTTAGTTTCATATTGTTGTTTCTTCTTAGTCATAGTTTCTAAATTCGACCAAGTAATCATTGTATAATTTGTTCGATTATTGGTTTATTCTATTAACAACATTTATTTGGAAAGTAATTAGCTTTACATATTACAAAGGACATAATTATATATTGAGCTTGAAATGAAGGAACAAAGAATACAGGACAAAAGTACATCATAATATAGTAGTGATTCTTTTCTTCTTTTGACAAATAATAGTGACTCTAACCGTAAAAGTATGGGACGAGAGCTTTATCTCTCTTCAAGTAATAATACCAAAAGCTTTGTTTTCATCCTTTTTGTCATCTCCACTTTAATTTGAAGAGTTTTCTGGCATAGATCAGTTATAGGTTTTATTTCTCTGATTTTGTTTAGGTTTATATCTTTTCTTTGATTTTTTCATATATTTGTTCAATTTCCAGATGTATATAGAGTTGCAAACTCCTAAGGGTTTTGTGAATCCCTGATTCACTTGTCCGTTTTGATTATTCTCTCATGGGGTATAATTCCTTGTTTTTCATGTTAGATGGTGTTTTCGTGATGATTGATAGATAATATCATGTGAAACTTATTTTCAAAAAAAAAAGAAAGATATCATGTGAAACTAATTCTTCACCAATGTTTTGACGCGTGTAAATAAAAGCAAAACATTCTTTTGACAAAACTTTTTGAGCTTGCTGTAACCAATTTCCGAGAAAGCATGGGAAAGAAACCGGTCTTCTGCTGCCCTTTTATGTATAATAACCAGATTAACTATGGCTTCGAATGTTGTAGTCTTTTAGAGGTTTTCTTTCTAGTTTTTAAAAGACAGAATTATGTTGCAACTAAACAGTTAAATAAAATGTACGAAGAAGTTTTGTCATAATCCACAAGTATAATTTGGAAAAACCAAACAAAGTCGTCACCATGCATGAGACAACTCAGTCCAAATTAAAACTCTAGACCCTAAAATTTCTATTGAAAGAAAAGGACTAGTTTCTGTCTATGTTTTTTTACTGGGTCCATCCATGAAAGTCAACACTCTCTCCATCAGAAATCAATTGTCAAGACGCTGAAAGAAGTAGAGATAACCCATGTCTTTAGGAGGATTTGTCGAGATACCTACTTTGCTGTCATTGAAGATCACCCAACGCCCTTCTTTCATTATGTGTGACACATAGTGACCACAGTGAGTTGATGTTCCCATGTGACTTACTATCCCAAACAACTTGTATCCTGCACAGTTTTTGGAGCTTTTTATGTTAGCATCAGTCTCTCACTTTTGATTCTTTTTTGGAAGAGATGAGAAAAAGGTCAAAGAGAGTTTTCAAGTAGGAAACTTACTCCCTCCTCCGTCTGGTAATTCACTTTGAGCTGGAGCCTGTGCTGAATTGCTTGTGGAAACGTCCATGTCTGCGAGAGATGCATTAGGGTTGTTGAATATCCAATCTGTTGCTTTCTCGATATCTCCTCCCTGATCATAAACATTGTCACCAGTGAGGGAAAAGATAGAGCCTAACCAAACTGCAATTAGTTAAGCGTTAAGAAGATTTACCGAGGCTTTGAGTGCCTTTCGAGCAACCTCTTCAGCAAAACCAAAGGAGATTAACGTATCAACGCTTGATTGATCAACGTCAGATGTCTGATGGGAGATCGGTGCGTCGATATCTATGATACATATATTACATTGTCATATTTTAGTTTTAAGAAGATTGTCAAGCATCAACTGCAGAATCCTGGATATATTTTCAATTTACCTGGATCATCCATGTGAGAAAGTAACCAAGTCATAGCCTCTTCGACCCCAGTATTAGAAGTGTTTATGGCGGCTTTCTGGCAGTGGAGCTGGTTAAATCCCATAGAGACAAGTTGTGCAACTATCTCTTCATTTGCCACAGGCTGTGCTGATTCCATCGCTTCTTCTGGAACTGTATACAGAGTCAAGTTAATCATTATACAAAGAATTAGATGAAGCACCGTTATTGTAAATCAATATAACATACCACCATCTGGCAACAGTTCCTCTCCAGGTTGAAGCCCTTTGCTGCGCATGTGGCTGATATCAATTACATCCGGAACATCAATGTACACATCTGTAACAGTCAAATCAAGAAAAAAGGATAATAATCATTTTCATATACAATGCAAAGGGAGGGAACATTAAAAAAGGGTTGGAGTTTCAGAAAGAGACCAAGTTTCTTTGGCACCCAGCCTGCCTCCATAACAAACTTCCGCATGTGCAACACCAAATAATCTGGGAAAGATGTCAAACTAGTTGTCCTGCATAAAATTTCACCCTTAAAGATATTAGTTTACATTCATTCTAGATTAAGTCAGAAGAGAAACATCATACTTGATAGCTGTTGTCTTCCCCTTCAGAGCAGTGCTATAGTAATCATGAATCTGCTCTGATGATGAAAACGTTGCTAGACAAGCTTCTAAAGGAACTCGTGGGCGTACAATTTCATCAGTTGACCTGCTCAGAATAAATAGCTTAGATATTGCAGAGAAATTAAGAAACATAATAAACTTGAGTTAACTAACTCACATATTATCTTCCAGTCCTTTGTCTGCTTTCTGGTTGTTAAAGGCTTCTAGTTCATCTTGATCACCAAACATTTAGCAAAACAAAACAACATAGAATTAAGAAACACGCCATATGGTAAAAGAAAGCAGAACAGAGAAGGAAGAACATTATACACCTTTATTAGTTGCCTCTTGCAATGGAATGTTCAAAGAAAGAATACAGTCATCCCTCTTATTATATGAGACCTTTCCAGATGAACAAAGGATCTTTTCTTCTACTCCAAATTTGAAGCTCCTCGAGGGGTCTAAATCTGGTCTCATGTTGTTGCCACGCTCAACTTTGTCTAGCAAATGGAGGAAAAAGTCAAGAGCATCCTACAAGACAGAAGGGGTCTAGT
Organism: Eruca vesicaria subsp. sativa; assembly: GCA_932364175.1. Classification (NCBI taxonomy): domain Eukaryota; kingdom Viridiplantae; phylum Streptophyta; class Magnoliopsida; order Brassicales; family Brassicaceae; genus Eruca; species Eruca vesicaria. The sequence continues at coordinate 216,369 of CAKOAT010582931.1, forward strand.
TAGTATGAAATTTTAGTGAATTAAGTAAACAGATGTCTAGAAGGAGTATCACTCAGAACAAATCTACAAAATTATGAGCATTTCATAAGACATGGTTTCACCTGCTGTCTCATAGAAGAGAATTCTGCATGGCCAGCAGCAACTACCGATTTGAACATGCGAGGAAGTATTCCTTCTTGTCTCTATTATTGATTAAAAACAAACAAATGTGTGGTCATCAGAAATCAACATAATGCAAAACAATGTGTACCATCTTCGTGCATGTACATTTATTCAAAATCTTAATATAGAGAAAAAATTTAACAAACATATCGAATAAGAACTTACAACATCTCCAGTTGCAACATTCTTCTGCAATCATAAGAATGGGAAAAACAATGTAGAGGCCATAAGAGGTGGTTTGGGTAATATACATGTATAAGCATTCAATTTTTTCTCTTGAAATAGCCATACCTCTGTTACAGGAATAGAGTACTTCCCAGATAATAAACCATGTCCAAGCTTTGTTCTGCCACCAACAGCAAAGTTTAGGAAACTAATATGCAAAACCGCCATTCAATTGTCCCTCATAGAAATTAGATTTTTTTTATTAAAAAAAATGCAAAGCATATGAAAACCAAGCGGATAAATAACAAAAAAATCTGAGGATGTATCATGCAGGTACAGAACATGTAACAAAAAATCTGAGGATGTATCATGCAGGTACAGAACATGTAACAAATATAATGTTGAAACCTTTTATCTTTACAATGCCAAGGGTTCAACGGCATGGTAACAAAAAAATCCGGCGTATAAACCATAGTAACAATTGTTCTGACAGAAACTCACAGTTGCATATTGAGGTCCAAAGTTGGATCAGCTGGAGCTATCTCAAATGCCGACTTTAAGCTTTGATGTGAAAAGTATCTGCAACAATTTCAGAACCCGAAGTTATTACAGCGGATTCTAGAGCAACATATTTGTTTTGTTTTTAGTTATACAAGATAAAAGGAAACATGGGCAATGGCATCTACTTGCAAATGGTTACTTATATTCACCTTGAAATAAACGAATGGGTCGAGAAAAGAATCTGCATTGTAGCTGCCAAGTAGCAACTAGCAAAAGAAATGAAACGGGCATGAGGCATCGACAAGGAAATGAAATCCCTGATAAGTTTTTTAATTACAAAGCATACCTGTTCCCAAGATTGACAAGACCGGTATATCCAGGTCCAAAAACTGGTACCAATTCTTTTCCACTCTCTTGTATACGGTTCCAATCAAAATTCGTATTCTGATCAAGTTCTCTTTCAGCAGTTGTCATTTCTGTCTGCAAATATTGATTTTAACACCCAATAAAGTAAAGTTTTATTCATATGAACGATGTTTTACCAAAATGACACATCTTTAAACAAAGAAGATAATCAGGCAGTACGAACTGACAAATAAGAACAACAAAATTAGGAAATGAAGCGTCGTTGCAAAGAAAGAGGACCACAAAACCCCAAAATTAGCCGCCTATTACAAATGTTTAGACGTTAGTGACGCAACCAATGCAAGTTATTAGACTGAACGCGTGTATGGAACATATTGTCTCAACGCAACCTTAAATGACATTCTCTAGGAGCAATGCTACTGATGTGAGTGTCCTTGCTTTAGACATATGAGAATATGTACAGCATGCTGAAGAAAATGGTTGTTTTCGGGCAACTGATAGTAAGAGAACAAAATGAACAGAAGACAGAAGCTTTCTAGAACAACCAGCAGTTGACCAATGCGACCAGAAAGGGTATATATACAAAACCCAGCACTTCGAGAATACCTAAGCTTGAGCCTCTAATAAAAAGGTCGTATGCAAAGACAAAAACAACAGTATATAAAGTGTGCCAGAAAAGAAAAAAAACGCACTCTTCACCATTACTAACCTTCTGCAACGTGGAGAAGTCGATTCCAAAATGGGCCAGATGCTGAGCCAGGTGCGGATCCAAAACACTGTCATCTTCCGGATAGGAATAAACATCTGCCAAAACAATTTGTTACATTAAGTTCTGAATATATATTAACCCCTCCAAAGACATGAAAATCCACATTTACCAACAAAATCACTAGAACAAGATTTAGGAAACTTTACCTGCTGCTTCCAAGTCAGCAGTGATAGTTCCAAGCTTCACAGCAAGAGGGTAGGCAGTCTCCTTGTAGTGCTCAACTGCATGGTTGTTTCCACCAGTCCCATCCCAGTTCTTCCTTCCACAGAGAATCATTCCGTCCGTAAGATTAAGCCATAGATTCTCCGTCTTCTCACACTTGGCACATTTCCAACCAGAGGGAGGAATAACAACGCCGCTCTTGATCTGCTGCAGATTCAAAGCATATTCACTAACTTTCCTGTCCTCAGCTGTCCAAGCCGCAACTTGCTCTCGCTTCTCAGCACCAACTGCACTCAGTACAGTATCAACCGCAATCCTCACCTACAATAATAACACACACAAAATAAAGAAGCTAAACACATGCATCTTGTTGCTGTGATAAAAAGCTTAAAAATCACACAAGACAATGATAGCACCTTCTCTGGTAGCTCAACAGAAGGGAAGGGAAGTGAAACAAAATCCGGAAGTAAGACTATGCTATAAGACTCCTCATACTCTGGCTCATTGTTGTCAAATCCCCCATCAACTCCTGCATATTAGAAATGATAAATAGCTCAACAGTTCAAAACAATGTTCAAGAAATCGCCACGCGTCGTATAGAGGATTAATATTTAAGCGGATGCCTACACCAATATTTATTAACTCCTTAACCAATTTAAAAAAATAATAATAATAATAATCATTCCAATGTACTACCTATAGCGAGTAGAGTCGGTTTCTTGAGAGGCCGATCCTCAGGAACAGATTTTGGAGACTCTTTAATATGCAAATAAACGGGGTTTCGCGTCTTCTCGTAGTTCCAAGCAACATAATCTCTTCCGAAAGCGAGGAAACTGTTCATGTCTACGAACAATCCTCCTTCAGATCTCTGAAAACAATCATCACCGAATCAAAACAGTCGCCGTCAATTGAAAAATAAAAAAGGGAGTATCGAGGGAGAGAGAGAGGTTTACCGGAGTGTCGAAGGAGAGGCAACACTCGTGCTTGTAGATGCGATGAGTGGGCTCGGGGATCTGAACCCTAGACAAGTTTGATCGGAGGAGCTCCATAGGGTTTATCTTTTCGAAGCGAGGCGGAGAGAGCGAAATGAGTTTTTCTTTTTTTTGCGTTGTGTGATATCGCACGTCTCGTTAACAATGTTTCAGGTGAAAACGTCGTCGTCTTGGTTGGATTCTTTTCCTCTTGATTCTTGCCCCAACTTTTGGGTTTCATTTAGAGAGAATCTCGATGATAATTAAAAGAAAAAATGTGTCAGTTTTTGGAAACCTCGGTAATTAATATTTTGTTGGATAAGTTTTAAAAATATAGTACATGAAAGAATACTGGATATGTTGGCCCAATAGAGTTTATATTAGAGAAAATTGAAAAAAGAGACATCTAGAACTTAGGATAAACCAATTAACATGAATTATAATAATTTCGTAATTGATTTTTAATATTAAAAAATAAAATAAAACAGAAAAAATAGTAAAATAAAAATATCTAATTTTTTTTTCCACTAATCTTCTTCTTCCTCTTCAATGGCTCCAGTTTGACAAACCTCCACTGCAATTCTTCATCTCTTTTGTCACGACCTCTCCTCGGTTTCAGCTCACGACCCTCTTCGGTCTCGCGACTCCACCACAAGTAACCTCCGTGTTCACCTAGCCACCGTGGCTCTTCCTCCATGGCGTCCAGTCCATCTCCACCGCTTTGATCCACCACAAAATCTCTCTTCAGTACCGTCTCAGCTCCTCCGTTGTGTTCTCAGCTATTGCTATCGTTGAAATCAGCCTCGCCGACACGTCTCTCCTCGGTGTGTAAAGCTTAGAACGACAATGGCCATATTTAGCTTAACTGCACATTTATCCTCAAACTTTATTTTGGTTTTTACTTTGACCCTGGCACTTTTCAAATTTACGGATTGGTCCTCTTGAATTTGCCATGAGATTTTTTATTGTGCAATCTAACCCAAAGAAATATTACGAAACTGCAAATTTAGCCCTGGATAAACTCCAAAATTTTCACTTGTTCAATTTAAACCCAATAAATATTCCAAAACTTTCACAGTGTGTATAATCAACAGTTCCACCAAGTTTTTAATAATGTTGATATTACGCAAATCAACAATCTTAATAAGAAACACAAACATAGTTTAGTCAATAACTATATTTGAATTCCGGGTCAAAAATAACAAAAGTTTTTGTGTCATATTTGGTTAACTTCCTTGTAAAGTTGTCATAGGTGGTGTGTTCAAACAATAGATATATGATTTTTACTTTTGCTCGAATTTAAAGAATTCAAAGATTATGGGAGAGAAACAAACGTGTGAGAGAAATATTGTCATCATATCACATTTTGAAATAAATAGTTTATATTTATGTAAATAAAATTTATAATTTTGATATAATTTTATCATATTTAGTTCAATATAATCATCTTTTAACATGATGTAATTTAATTGTTCATTTTATAAACGATAAATTAAAATAGGTTAAGTTAAGGATATGCTTAACCTTGATCTCATTAAATAAATGTTGTAGTCTCTTGCACATTCTCAACAACATAGACTTCAAAGTTATAATAAAAAAACATTACAAAGATTCGAACACAAATATGATGAGTTAGTTTTCTTAAAGTGGCTATAGATTTCTTATGAGACTGCATTTAGAAAAAAATACGCTTAGCTTTCATGGCTTCAGTTTCAATCCCATACTAGATTCTGACCCGCCCTTTTAAAGGACGGGTATATTTTTATTTAACTTTTTTTTTTTTTAAATTACTTTTTTATATTTGTATTTTTTTGTAATCATATTTTGATTTCTTTATGATTGTATTTGTATACAAATATTAATCAAAATCTATTTTATAAAATAATAGCAATTTGAAAACCCATAGAAATATATACTGCAACAAATTATTTGATTTGTAGAGAGTAAATCGAAGTCCAAGTTTTATCATTCTCCGACCACAAACTGTTTGTAAAACCGAATCGGACCGGCCGGTCGAAATGGTCCAACCGTAACCTATTAAGGAGGTTAAATCTGATTAGGTTCAAAATTTAGATTTGAGAAAATTCGGTAAAATTGGCAAAAATCCAATAAAACCGGTGACCCATGTCAACTAAAAATCTGTTCTCAAAATTAATATAATTAATGTGTTTTCAATTATTATTAAAGTTTAATTTTAATAAGAAAGACAAAAACATTTAAAAATATGTGTTTGTATAGTTAATATGACTGATGACGTCTACATTTTTTATCTCGTTTAGATAAGGTTGACATTAACCTTATGTCTTTTGAAATAAGGTTGACATAATTATAAGGAAGTAAACATAAAAGAATTACGCCCACATTTGTTTAAAGAATTAGTATAGAATTAATTGGCAAAATTAAAAGGTACAATATAATTATATGTAGAGAGATTTTAGGTTATTCTGGTAGTCCTTTTTTCATTTCCTAAATTATCCTCCTAGAGTTTTAGTTTTTAAAGTAAATCTGATGGCACAAAAAGTAATATACCATGGAAGAATAATGGCAATTTCATAAAAGAGTTTCTGTTTTAATAGTATTGATTCTCGGAACTTGTACTGATTAATTTTCAAATATATATCATTTGTTTTAGGTATATGAGACTATTGACCAAAATATAAGAATCAATTCTTCATCATCAAGAATCAAAACAGTCATCAACACATGGATTCACAAAAAATATTTTAGAATATCGAGTCATATATGAATCATTCCTCTGACATAAAATTTGTAGAATCCTTTAGGCGTAAACGGGTTATGGTTGAACAACTTGGTTAGTTTTATGAATGGCACTGACTTGTATATATAAGTTTCTTTAGAATAATTATTGTAGATCTGAATTTTGAGGTTGTTTTAAAAAATGATTTTTTGAATGATGAGTATTGTTTGGTTTGCTTCCTTTCTTCGAATCGAAAGAAACAAAACTAAAGTAGACGAAAATACTTCAGTTTTTTTAAACGTGATTTTTTGGCTTATTTGGTAGTTGAAAATATGATGCTATCGTGAAGGTGCTACAAATCGTCTTATATAGTTTTTGCTTATTTAGGTTAATGCCTTGCAAAACTTATTTAATTTTTCGTAACAGCAATCAATTTAGTTTTCCTTAAGTGATTCTCGTATGTTTTTAATCTTGCCTTGGGAAAAAAAAGTTTTAACATATTCAATATAATTTTCCATTTTCTCATCATTCTGAATTGCGTATCAAGCCAAATATATTTGAAGTTAGAGGATAAGATTATAACATTATTATTATTATTAATTATTTGATATAATAAGGAAAATATCATGTACACATAAATAACACAATCAAATTTGATGTATAAATCCTGGTTTACGACAATTTATATTCTATACATACCGAATGTTTTATTTCAATAGTGTTCGGTTCTAATTAAATTATAAACCGGCCACCATCTTTATCTTTTTCAAATCTCCGTATTTACAGAACTTTAGTAAGATAACTACAATGGTCTTTTTTTCTCGAAAATTCTCATCAGAATACTATAGTAGAACTGGTTCTGTTGACTTTTAAAAACATTACCAATAATAAGTGACTATATTTATTCAGAAACTATAGTTTATTAGTTTACCATTGTAGTTCGTTCATGATGTATTGTTATAGAATTGATAAAAAAAAAAAACTTTATCCCAACGTGTTCTTTTTTGAATTTTCTGTAAACGTTAAACTTTACTGACATTACAACAAAGGCTACCAACTCTCAAAAGTTTTCATCAGAAACGAAAGCTCTAAGAAGTCAAGATATTACTTCAAACTTAAGATGTCTCGACAGTTCCATAGTGTATTGATTTTTGTTCATGGCGTATTGTTTTCAAACTTTTATGAGTTAAATCATTTGTCGGTCGTAATGTTTTCACAACACCACATGACAATAATTTCTCAAGTTTAGTGTATTATCGTTTTTAACCATATGTTGTTTACATACATGAGCCGTATATTGTATATCCCGTAATTGTAACATTCCCTAGCATTTAAATCATGGACTCACCAATTTCTCAATTGATTCTCCAGCTGACACATCATCCTAATTAGCATTTTAATTGCTTGACACCTCAGTATGACCGATTTTTAATTATTACAAATTTGAGGTTATAATTTTTCAAATGTTTCTCTATTAATATATAGGGGATATATACAATATTTTCACTTTGCACTCTTACTACATTCTTTCCATTTCATCATTATTTGGTATTATTAGAATAACCCACTAAACCAACAACCGAAAAAAACACAGATCCCGGCCCGCGCTTGCGCGGGGGTTATGCAGCTAGTTAGTAATAATGAGCTAAAAGGTTTGATATATATCTTTAGAATCTTTTGCGTGGATTAGTTTGAAAACTTACAACTGAATTTTTATTTGGTAACCAAAGCTATAAATGTATAATGTTAGGCTAGACTGCTGTATATTTAATGGTTTACATTTAATATGTTGCACTCTCCAAATCGACAAATTGTATAAATTTGATGCCGGTTATCCAAAACCGGAAATGTAGGCGTAGGTAAATGTTATATGTGTCGTGATTAGTTGGGATTATTAATGTAAAAATACTCTTGAGATTAAATGTAAGTCCCCATTCTAGAAATATGTCCAAAATTTAAAATATCACACATCAAGTAAAGACATGACTTCTATTTTGATATATAAGATAAGATAAAAAGCAGAACAAGTTATAGCACATAAACAAAACTGGGTAGTCTATAGACTCGTGATTATAAGTCGGATTTATGCTTAAAATAGACTAAATACATCTTATTAGAATACCACATCACGAAATCTACACAAGATAGAATGCAGAAGAAAGTTTTTTTTTTGCATTCTATACCTAAGATAGATCTCTGTGTAGAGCCTACTATCTGATACCTAGACGAAGTAGATAACTAGAATGTATATTATATCCTCGCTATAACATTAAATAAAACATGACTCGACAATTTTTTTTTTTAAAAAATAAACATATAAATACTCATACTAATGTTTACTGACACTTTCATATTTATATTTTTAAAACTTAGTTTACTATTTGTTTCTATTACATAAAGGTAAAACATGTTCAAACTGACCAAAAGTACCAAAAGTCTCATTTCACCAAACAATATTGAAAGTGTCTCTTTTTCAAATTCTACCTTTATATTACCCAATAGATTCAATCCGATATACTCCTTCTATTTCAAAATAGATTTTTTTATATTTCAAAATAGATAATATTTTGATATTTTGTATTAATTTTAGTTTAAGTGAAAATTTTATAACCAATGATATTTTATACTTACTTTTAAAGATTGGCTGAAATAATTTTGGTTTATATTTTTAATGTTACTTTTTAGAAAAAAAGAAATTTATTTTTGTGCATACACCTAAAACATCAAAGTATTTTGGAACAAAAGTATAAAAAGATTCAAAAAACTAGGAAAATGAAAAAAAAGATGACGATATAATAGGATTAGAAGAAAAAAAAGAAAAAAAAACAGAAAAATATGAAGAAACTCAACCCTTGAACAGATTCAACTATCAAATCTCTAACTAATCATTTCGTCAAATGATATGCTACTTTTCTTTCAGACCGAACAACTTCTTTGGTAATCACCACTTGAGTGATCAGTTCACATATTGCACTATATCTAACGCCAGATGTCGCGACTTATCATTATACACTTAGTTATAAATCTTAACCAAGACTTCTTAACTATCAAAGATACAAACTGCTGATACTATTTCAACCACAATAGAATCTCGTAAATTAAATTCTTTACCCAATATGGCTATTTACCAGCATATGCTAATGCTACAAATTTTTATTTTATAGTTAAATTTTTCATGCAACTTTGCTCCTTGGAAGCCCATGAAATGGCACCTCCCCAATCAAATACACCCAACCACTTATAGAAGAATGATCTTCTATATTGATAATCTAACATATAACAAACCATAATTTATGGTTCCATTCAACACTTGAGTTGTGATATTTATTGTCCTCTATAAGGCCCAAACTTCACACTCGCGTCTATGGGAGTTCTCATTGGAGAAAAATCTCACAATCGAACTTCTTAACAACTTTCTCAATATAATGAGATTTTGTTAAAGATAGTTTTTTATTTGTACGTGTGACTCACATTTCAAAAATCACATCCACCTCCCCCATGTCTTTCATTGTACAACTTGATGACCATAATGCTTTTGTAAGCTCTACTTATCTATGGCTAATGCCAAAGATCAATATATCATCAACATATAAGCAAATGATTATTCTATTATTTGACTCATCAATTTGTTATATAAACATTAGCCTAGTAGTTTAACTCAAACCACTTGATAAGACAATCTCATTAAACATTTGATGTTACTGCCTAGATGATTTCTTTACCATACAAATAATTGAATACATTTTATACTTATTACAAGGTACAATAAAACTTTAAGGTTGCTTTATATACACTTTTTTAGCCATCGATCCATATCCATGGATCATAGTTCATAACACCTACCATGAACAATATGTTTACCACTCATGATGGCTCGGCCTTAACCCCAATGCACTTGCATCCATAGGTATAATAACTTGCATAATTCAAACAATATTATTCTAGTGAAATTATATTCGCACTTTTTCAATAACATTACGTTTGCACCTTTTTCAATAACATTATATTTGCACTCTTTTGGTGACGTTACATTTGCACCCTTTCGGTAACGTTACATTCGCACCTTTTTGGTGACATCACATTCGCACATTTTCGGTGATGGTACATTCACACCTTTGCTATCCCAAACCATTTGCACCCGTTCAGTCCCGAACCGTTCGCACCCTTTCGGTCCCGACCCGTTCGCACCCTTTCTGTCCCGACCCGTTCGCACCCTTTCGGTCCCGAACCGTTCGCACCCTTTCAGTCCCGAAACGTTCGCACCCTTTCGGTCCCGAACCGTTCGCACCCTTTCGGTCCCAAACCGTTCGCATCCTTTCAGTCCCAAACTGTTCGAACCATTTTGGTCTCGAACCATTCACACCCTTTAGGTTCCGAACCATTCACACTCTTTCGGTCACGACACATTTGTACCTCTTGGATCATGGCACATTCGTACCTCTTGGATCATGGCACATTCGTACCTCTTGGATCACGATCTGATCGCACCCTTTGGATGACACCCCTTGATAGCATCCCTTGATGGTATCCTTTGGTGGCATCCCTTGGTAGCACCCCTTGGTGGCATCCCTTGATGGCATTCTTTGGTAGCATTTCTTGATGCACTCCTTGATGGCACCGTGTTCGATCATCATTAACAATATTACTTAAAATGAAACTAACATACCTTTGAGAATAAGACAACGATGTATTATTCTATATTGTTTTATCTTCTTGCTCTATCTTTGTAAGTTTACTCTTTCAAACATTTACAACTTTTCACACTTTGATTTAATCTCTCATATAAATATAAAAGTTACAGTTCACAACAAGAATACTCTTTAAGATTGTTGGTTAATTTGTATTTGGTAACCCGAATAGGTGTGAACTATATACTTGGATAATGATTGAATCGTCATGCTTTCCTTAACAAGTATTTCAACCATATTCCAAGTCTTTGGATTACACGAAATCCTCTTATAAGATAAGACAATCAAAGCCACATTCTTGTTATATGCTAAAATATAAGAATAACATATAAAGCTTTAATGCTTATATGTGTTTCTTCAAATATTTTTGATAATCTTTGAACAATGATTCTCTCTCTCTGTTAACTAACTAGTTTCTCTCATGATTCAAGTTGTGATTTGTCAATGCCAACAACTCCTTATATAGAGTATGAAGGGTTGCAATGGTTAGCACCAATATTTGCAACTGTTAGCACCAATAATGGCAATGGTTGGCCAAAAATCACAATCATTATTCACCAAAGATTTTAATCATCAATAGTTGCAATAGTTTATCATCAAATATTTGCAACAGTTCATCAATAGTAGTTCAATCACAAACAATTGCATTTGTTCATTTAAACAATTGCAATATTTAATTTTAATGGTTGCAAAGATTTACTTAAATAGTTGCAATTGTTCATACAAATAATTGCAGTGATTCACATGATAGATTGCATCTAGTCACATATATATATATATATATATATATATATATATATATATATATATATATATATATATATATATATATATATATATATAATGATATATTGCATATAATCACTTAAATATCCAACAGAAAAAGACATGTGAAAAAGATGGGCATTTTTTAAAATTTATATATAAAATTGGGTTTTTGTTTTTTTGTATGGTTAAGAGTAAACCTAATAAAACCAATGAACCAATTTAAATTATGGTTTATGGGTAATTAAATTTTGAATTATCGTTTCATGGAGAAGTAAATTTTTAATTTTTAATTCATGTTGATTTAGCACAAAGTCATAGTTTGGTGGAATTCTGATACTATATAATAACTATCATGAAGAAATAGATTCTCAACCCTCTAAATATATATATATATGTGCATAGTTCGTCAATTGCACAATATTTTTTTTATTTTTTTGAAAAAAATTACACATTGATTTTAAAGATTAGTTTAAACTAAAATATATATAATAAATGGACAACACGTTTCCGTTGTCCATTAATCTTCTCACTTCGATTAAAATGCGGTGATTTTCTTATCAGCAAATCAACGTATATTTGTAGGTTAAATATATACGTCAACCGACATCTAACATAACTTTTTCATCTATATATCGATCTATCTAAAAGTCCCACCAAACGTAGGAGTCCAGAAATCTACTGTAGTAGTACCGTGCGTCACTGGAAATATACTCGAAACTGGCACTAAGCATAAACCTCGACTTCTAAGATCTGCTTCTTCTGAAACTTCTAGCTCCTTATGATGATCACTCTGCATCATTAAAAACAAAAGGTAAGTTTCATTAAGTTTCTTGGAATAATGTTTGTCAAATCTTGAAGATGAAGCAACCATTAAATATATTCATGTAATAAAGAATACGAACGAGAACCGTACGTTAATCACTTGAATAATAATAACAGTAAAATGATTTGATGATGTATATAAAATTATAAATTACCTGTTGATGCTGTAAAGAAGCTACACTTTTCATGTATGGGTTGCTGAGAGCCTGAATTGTAATCATTTGCAGATTTGTACATCAGTAGCAATACAATAACTAACTATAATAATGTAGCAAAAAAAAGTTGTTTATGATAAAAATAATGGCTGGGCTAACTTACTGAAACTTGTTGGTGTAAGAACTTAATGTATTCAATGGATTCAGAGAGGACTGAGGCTGCATCAGTCTGACAAAAACCACATGAAATTTAGTAAAACAAAATCTAAGAATTGTATTCATATTATTTATCCCCCCCCCCCCACAAGATAATAGAATAGTTAAAAAGAAAGTTATATTATACTATGATAAGTAATAATGACAGTATAGACAAATATAGTAATACACACTCATCATCTTTCAGAAAGGTAAAGCAAAAAATTGCAGCCAGAGAAGTACCTTTCCGAAAGGTGAAACCAATTGTTGGAGCGCAGCGATTCTGTCCCCCATTTTCTCTTTCCTGGCCTAATTCAGGAAGAACAAATATTTTGAAGAAAATTAAGGAGGAAAACTTAAGAATTATTCAAATTTTTGGGAAGAATGTGTTATTATTTTTAGTTTTGAAAATACAACTTAGCGATGACAAAAGAAAAATACAACTTAGCAAGCCTGCTTGTTTCTGTCAAGAAGTATAGATTAATTTGGGTTGTCTAGATTCAAAATGTTTTGGATAGAAATGATAAAAACTATTTTACTCGTTTAAATTAGGGTTTTGTTTTAATTAATAAAAGATTCGTTTTTACTAGAAAACCATGGAATTCTTTTATCTAATTAATCCATTATAAAATATTAATGTGCAGAAAGATGTCATTATTGCATCCCTAAAAAGTGTTAAAACGAGATACAGCGAGAAATATAGTGCACACAGTAATTCCAAAAGACTCTTATCTCTTTTATTAGAAATCCTTTACACAATCTCTTACAGATTTGTTTGATCCGAATTACACGACTCGCCACGGATCGATTCCTAGAACACCCAAGTTGCTTGCCTCAACACCTGTTGATCAAGCCTACCAATTCACTCAGCT